>JAQGBD010000302.1:0-35986 GCA_034698165.1 Punctoribates punctum | reverse complement strand
TCCATAGGTATTTCAGTGAAGCCCACCTGAGGGACAGTTGGATATCTCCAATCGTATTCAGGATTGTCTATCAATGCTTCAGCCATTCCCGGAATATCACTCATAACAGTTTGCTCTCCGCCGGCCTCCAAAAGCAATACATAAGTATTGGGATCTTCAGTAAGTCTATTAGTGATGGGAGCACCAGACGCTCCGGCACCGACCACGATGTAGTCATATTCAGAAAACTGTTGCTTCTGTTCAAGAATTCTGTTGTGTCGAACCTGAGTCTCAATGTTGATCATAGAAATGGTCAGCATTTGTATTATAAGACTCGGAGCGGTGATAAACGACCCGATATGTGTGGCCAACATTTTTGCCCAATTAAGCGCTCCGTCGCAGCGGATCAATAAGTTTGAAAAAAAAAAACTAAAGAAACAAAACTGAGAAATGTTTTCCTATAATACAAACGAAGCACTTAATGACCGCAAACTAAGTCACTGTTTATTCCAAACCAAAGTTTCTCTGATTCTTTGCTTTACATAATTATCAGGTTTTTCTAACTCTAAACCCTGACGCCGTCCTAATCCAGTGGCCAAAGAATAGAGGGAACCGCCCTTAAAGTGGACCAACCTCTCAGCTCTTACTCTCGTTGGGCAAAAATAAGTTTAAATGATTTTTTGAATTAAAAACCAATAAAATTATCGATGAAAATGAATTTTTTAATAATTTTATTTTTATTGTCATTTGAATCGACTTTTTCCTGATATAACTCCAGGCGTTCAGTTGTTTTTGACACAACCTTTCGACTAATAAAGTGAATAATTTTTGAGATTTCAATATTATTGCCAAATTAAATGATCTGATTACTCATTAAGGGCTCCCATTCCTCCGATGATCTCATATTTAAATTCCTGATTAGTTTTCAGTTAGTTTTAATTCAAAACATGGTTTGCTTATTAATATTTAATGTCATCACATATTCTAATTATAAATAAGCAAATCAATTGGAAAGACTAACCAAGAGCCAATGTTGAAAGGAATTAAGGAATTAAATCTCATTATAAGTTATTATAATTTTAAATGATTGAAATACTTCTCAAAAGTACTTAAAAGAGAGGATTATTTTACAGTTGAGTTTTGTTTATTTTCTGTTCTGTCATGTTAACCATGGTCAAATTTTGAATAAACGATTGTATTCAAATTCTATGCGTTCAAAACCAAAGACATTTGAATTCAATGCAAGATGTTTTGTTTTTTAACCAAATGTCAATCAATTCAATCATAAATTATGAATTATTTTTTTCAAAAACAACAATAAATATATGGATTTAATTTTTGTTTAGACTTTTGGACTGAATTTCCAATTAATGCCAGATTTTTAGCTTGATTATTTTGAGTTTTCGAAATTATTCCTTATTTCAATATTAATTTTATTTCAATGATTTCTCATTTGATATAAAAAAGCACTTCTGAGCAAATCAGAAAAATACAACAATAAAAGAAAAGATTGGAAAAAAACTGGTTCCTTAAACACAGAAAAACTAGCCTGCTCAAGCACTTTCAAATGGTAGATTGGTATTTAAATATATTTCCAATATTAATAGCAAATTGCCTAGAGTCATCATCGAAAATATTATATTGGATTTCACAAAATGATAAACAATTTTCAAAATATTAGAATTGTATAAAAAAGCAACTAGTTCAGCTATAAAATTGCAAATCTTATTCTCATTTGAATAATATTCGAATAATATCGAAGCCTTACTAAATTAGCAAGTTGCTCCAATAATTAACATATAATAAAAACAATATCATAATTATAAAGATATTTAAATTATTGTAATAATTGTGAGACTAATTCTCATACCAGTGCTCAAAAAATCGGGACTCAACCAAAAGCAGGGGTGCGCAAGGGGGCCTGGAGATTTGCCCCCCTAAGGTCAAAAAGTGTGATTTGGCCCCCCCCTAGGATCGAAATAAAATTGGGAAAAAAATTGACGCCTCGCGAAGCGCGGCGGCAATTTTTTGGATATTTTTTGGTAATTTTCGGTAAATTTGGCCATTTTAACCCGATTTTAACCGAATTCAGTACGATTCGAACTAAATTAGGCCCCAATAAACCGAATTTAACCCGAATTTGACCGAAAATGGCCGTATTTGGCCGAAAAACGGCTTTTATATTTGGCCCCCCCCCTAAGATCGAAAATTGGCCATTTGGCCCCCTCCTAGACCAGAGCTCGAATCGGCCTCCCCCTACGGCCCCCCCCCCCTAGGGTCTCGGACCTCGCCCATGCCTGCGTAAAACACTGAAACTGATAAAAATATTCATCAAATTATGAGATGAAGTGCTCTTCGCTCGTCATATATCTGCCATTGTTTCTGATGTTTAATGCAATTGATTTAATCAGAAGAATCCAATCAAAAACAATCAAAAGCCTGTTATCTAAACACCTATTGTTTTGATCCGGAAATAAATATTTAATATAATCTCATTATTCAAAAGAAATTAATAAAAATTCAAAGAATATTCAGACAAAACAATTGATTAAAAACGAGACACAATTAGTGACCCGTATATAAGGGGTATTCCTCACTGTGTTTAGAATAGAGTTATTCCGATCCTGTTTTCCGACTCAATAGACATTCAATTTATTATCGACGATAATAATCTACTATTATCTTAACATTTAAAGTTTCGCCATGGTAATAATCATAGTAATATTTTACCATTCATTCGAATTGCTAGATAAACAACAACAAAAACTAGACTCTATATACCAATCATAGGTCATCAATAAGATGTACCAAATCATTGATCTTATTATACGAATCTCTCTCTCTATCTCTCTCTCTCTCTCTCTCTCTCTCTCTCTCTCTCTCTCTCTCTCTCTCTTTCTCTCGCGTTTCGAATCGAGTAAATAATAAAATATAAACTCAAATAATAAAAGTTTTATAGTTTGGCTATTTATATAACATATTTTAGATTCCGTTTTCATGACATTGACATTGAGTTGAGAACCAGAAAAGAAGTTTGAAAACAATATCCCATTATTTGAAGCACTCAGTCATTCGTCTTAAGAAATAAGAGACTGTTTTCCAGTTTTATGTAATAATTTTTTTCTTTTGTATTTATTTGATTTTAGTTAAGAAGTAATTGTCATTAGTTTTCCTGAAGTTTTGTTTACTATTTATCCCACTTCTGGCAGAAGTTATAAATCACTTAAACATTTCGATGCTGTCATTGAATACCAATCTTATGATTAGTGACTTATTGTCAGCAAAATGACGAACAATGATGAGACCAAACCATGAGATCATACCATTCAGTGATAATTCTCATCAAAATTACTATTATTTGCATCAAAATTATTAATAGGAATTAATAGGCGTTTAAATTGATTTCTTCATTCAGTAAATCTCATGATTTTCCCCTCAATTCAAAGAAAAAGATCAAAATTGAATTCAAAATTAGTTTTGAAAACAATTTTAGAAAATGTTTTTATGGAAAATAAATATTTAATACAAGTGTTGATGTTTTGACCCAAATATTTAAACATTAAATTATGTGAAAAATAATCCCAAAAACAGTTAAATAATTCGCTCCCAAACCCTAAAAAATGATTTTAAATTGAGAATAATTGGTTGTTATGGCGATTATTATAAATAATACCCAAAAGAATAAATAGATTTACTGAATATTAAACACAAATAATAGAAAATTCATTCAACAGTTTAAGAGAATTATTATTCGAAACCCAATTATTTTTATAACTTTTGAGAACAAGAATCCAGTCTTTAAACAATAATCACTGATGGCCAAGGTAGTATAGCCAAAAGACAACCTTATTTTTTGGTCAAAAGTACCCCCCCTTGGTAATCAGGTAGCTTGGTCATCACAGATACTAATCTATTATAAGAGAAAAGACATTAATGTCTTAATTTTAGATCTCTTTTATATAAAATATTATTTACGAAAATGACTTTAAACTTCTTTTTATTATAGATTAGTTTAATAGATATGAGAGAGAAAACAATTTAACATTAGATTGATTTGAGGGGGACGTCAACACCTGTGCCAATCGGTGTGTGTCGTGATTAGTCCGGGGTATTAAATATTAAATTGAGATACAATTTAATAGTATTTAATTATGTTTTTCAGTTTAAATTCATTGCCAAGACTTTAATTGAAAACAATAATTAACTCCGAGAATGAAAACTCATTTTCAATGTTAAGTTTATCTCAAATTATTTCGACTTCAGAGCGAAAAATAGTGAAAAGTTGTATAAAAATATTTATTTGTTTTGAAACAACTCTTGAGAATAGAAACAAAAAATTCAATTTTTATACCAAATATTTCACAATTCGTGAAATAAATTTATTTTTCAATATTAAAAAACATAAGTTGTAATGAAATTTTGTTTTGGTGATATTGAAAATGTTGAAACCATTAAACTGGGTAAAACTGAAACTGACAAACATTTAATGTAATGATTTCTTCACTAAAACTCAGGAAATAAAACCATCAAAAAGTCTTTAATAATTTAATTTACATTAAGGCTATTTTCAGTGACAAAAACAACAACTGAGATGACACTTATATCCCGAATAAAAATCAAAGAAAAAGTTTTGCTGAGAATTATAAAACAGTTGAAGACTTCAATAACAGGATTACATGAATCAAAACTTTCCTAAACTGAAGGAAAACTCAGTTGACCTCAAAGTCTGGGCAAAGAAATTAAATTTATTCTCAAATTTGAATTTTTTTAAAAAAAACATAATTTCTCTTCGCATTTGGCAGACACTGACTCTCAGCCCTCTCCCTCTCTAATGAATATTGTCGTCAAGAATGAGGTATTCGGAAGAGAAAAGAGATATTTATTTTTGATGTTAATATTACTAAACAGAAAAGAGAAATGAGCCTGGCAACCTCTCAGGCAAATTCATTTAACAATTTAGTATTTTCTTCAACAGATTAGTGTTGGCCATTGCATAAGGAGTCAGGACAGCACAGGACAGCTACCTGTGCTCTAACATCACTTCTCATACATCGAAATGTGTGAGAATTGCAGTCACTTCTCATTTGAATGAAATACCAATAATTTTCTCTTCGAATAAGTCGTTCCAATAATTAATGATTAAATGCTGTGAGGAATGGCTTCGAGACATTACTTTTGTTCAAAACCGAGTATTAAATTCAGATATTTAGCTAATGATCGGCCCTTTCTTTCTAATAATTAAAAATTACTTCACTCACAGCTATAGACGGAGAGGGAGGGGAGCAGTGGCTCATCATAAACAGGGATAACGTTGGGGTTAACGTACTCTGAGTGCAGTCCTCTTTCTATGAATCAACTTATTGATAAGATCAAGAACATTTGGATAAATTATTACTTTCATTCATTATTTACAAACGGAATCAAACATAAATTGACAGATTTGAGTAAACCAACCTTGCTAATATTTCTTTAATTCGGAAAGAAAATGAAATTAAGAGAATTTCAAGCATCAGCAGAGAGATAATAGGAAGTGCCCTTGATCACATTTAATTGATTGGTAATTTAATTCAGCAAATATAAGGGTTCGACTAATTGGTTTGAAAAACAAAATATCAATATTTCATTAGAAATGTAATTATTATGTATTTTAACATTTTTTCTGAATTATGAAAGTTTTTCTTTGAACTCAAATCTTCAAAGGCTTAGGTTTTCTTCGTTTTTGTGTGGCTTTCGGCTAATTATGTAAATTCTGGTTATTTTTTAACGAATGTATATCTCTTCTCAATCTATCAATAATTGTCTGATTATTTCCATCAATTAATTTGATGATAAATTTGTCGGATATTTTACTGAAAATTCAATTTAATTTTTCTTTTGAACTTTTCTCATATCCCGAGACGTCTTTCCGTTGCGAAGTCCTCTTCGATAGTAATCAAAATTCAAGTTTAGTTTGTTTTTTGCCTCTGTTTTAATCAAAAGCGGACCTGACTTACAGAATAAGACACTCAATGATATTGTAATGAATAACTTATGACCAGTTATGCGGTCCATCACTCAGTGGGTCCGAAAATATTTCTCCTCGGACATTGTACAAGGTGGTTTTTTTCAAATCTAGATTTACTTTAAAGGTCTGTTTCCTCAAAAATAGGATGTATTCGAGGTCTACCTCCTCTCTCATCACTAACTTTTGACATTTTGGTCAAATTATTACAACAGAAACGGGAATCAAATCACTCTAAAAGTCATTCATAAAAATGACTTTTAGTGTTGAAAACATGAAATTGCTTTCAAATAAAACACAGCTTTGATTTAAATAAGAAAAACCAAAATATGAAATATAATTATCGAATTTGTTTGCAATTAATAGCCTTAAAATGTACTAAAATTTTCGAAAAGATTATTAAATGAATAATCAGTTAAATTATTTGACTATTAATTGGTTTTTCAAGTTTTGCTGGATTTAGAAGAAGAGCTGATATTACATTCAGGTATTCCTTCGAGTGTTTCCCAACCGATTTACATTTGAGGTGGGTAAAAAACAACACTAATCTTCTGATTTGATATAATAAAGAAAAAGGTGAAATGTCATTTTTAAATGAGTTCTCAAATATTAATCGAAACTAATGTCAAATTTGATGGATTTCTTAATCAATTTTTTGACTCAAAAGCGGAAAAAACTCCAAATTTTTAGATAAGGAATATTAGTGACGAATAAATTTCAATTAAAAATCGGCAAAAAAAATAAAGACCAGGAATTAATCGATTTAAAGCGTAATTGAAATTATATTCCTGTTAAAAATCAAGAAGTCATAAAGTATGGGAATATTTGGTTTTCATATGAGTGAGAAAAAAGAAGATTAGTCTTAAAAAATAACATAAATTCAATTCACAATACATTTTAGGAATAAAATAATGAATTTATTCACTAATAGGCCAGACATCAGACCTCACCGTAAATGCATTAAAGCTTAATTCAAAACTATTCTGAGCGCAAAATAGGCTTCTCCTAGAATTTCAAAACATTTTTATTCGTGTTATCAGAAAATTCATCGGAATTTTCATAAAATTTTCAGTGAATGTCAACCATGCGTTGAAGCCGACGGACTTCTGTATGATTACGACTGAGAACCAGAAGAATAATACACTTTTTAATTGTGTATTATTTTATGTATTATAATAATCATAAAAATCGTAATAATAACTGTTCTCTGTTTTTATAGCTATTTTAGTGGTAACCATACCCTTGAAAATAAATAATTTAGGGCTCACTTATGAATTGGCTATTCATATGAAAGTTATCCAGCATTTGAAAAATGCTATCTTTGAATGCATAACAAATTGACGACAGAATAATGTCAAGGATTCTCTTCCTTAAGAATATCAAAGAATTTTTTTTATTGGAAAATATTATTACAAATAGGGATACTCAGGGTTTCGGGATCTGAGCTAGTTCAAATTCACTTAAATCTAATCTTTGATCTATCTAAGCCCATTCCAATTATTGTTCAATTTATCATTTGAAACTAGATTTAATTCAGTGTATTGTCAGGCAATGATTTTCGTTTTCATCCCGTTGTTCATCAGTTTATATCCTGGATAATATTGATCGCAGTTTTAAAGAATGTGAAAACATTTAAAACAAAGAATAACTTTGTTTTAAAAATCATTGAACTTATAATTCAATAGAAATATTAGTTTCTCTTAGAAATGGTTAATACGTGAACTATAAACTAATTTATGGCGAATTGAGTCTTGGTAATTATATCTTTTACGGGGATAAATTTATTTTTTAGTGGAAAACAATCAAAATTAATAATTAATTAGAATAAAAAACTGTAGAGAAAACCTTGCTGAATTAAAGTAAAAGTATTTGAGAAATGATCGATTGAAAGCTAAGATAGAGGTAACAAATGGGAACGTGTAATGGATTGGCTAGTTCAAACGGTTGTGGTGTGCTGGTTAACACACACAATGCTCTTATGTGGCTCAGACCCGTTAATTAAGTTCGTGACACTCTTATTAATTCTGAATAACAATCATAAGTCAAGGGATAGCCATAAAATACAGCAAATATATAACTGGTTCACAAAAATCAACAAGATAACGCTTATTTGGTGATTTTTATATCAAGTTTTTTTCGCAACAGATTTCTGTTTGAGCCTTAATTGTGACAATCAATGGGCGGATTGCGTGAAGACTAACGAATTCATTTGCAATTCGTTTGTAATAAAAAATGGATTATTTATAATAAATTATTTAAACAATAATAACAAAAATCAGAACAAATTTCTCTTTCAGTTTCGGTTTATTTGCATTTTTATATCTTTTCGTTTCTTTTGATCATTTCTTAGTCTCAATCAAATGAAGACTTTGAATAAATCAATGTATAAACTAACTGAGTATTAAAGCATGAGCAAGCTCGTTTTGAATTTGGTTATTCCGACCAAATCTGTCCCCAGATTTCAGATGACTTGATTCCCACATCTGATGTCATCACTGTCTGAATGATGTCGTTATTTGGACTCAAGGAAAGACCAAAATTGATTAGAAATCCTTTGAATTTAAACTCAAAACAAGAAAACACTTAATTGAGATAAAGTGGTTCCAGTCTTCATGAGTTCCCATTGAACTTATTTGAACGCTAGATCTTGAGTGAGCTTGCACACCCCGTCGTTCTGACCCAATACCATGCCTTCTATGCATAATATCGATAACAGTTTTTGAGAACAGAATACGAATAGTTTCCAAAAGTTTTGTAATCAAATGAGTCCAGTATTTGAGCGAAACTATGTTTCGACTATACCTTGTTATAAGTGAGGAGTGAACTCCCCTTCACTTTCATTATTAGTAAATGTGATTAAATTTTTACACTCTATAGAAGTAATATAATAAATATTATAATTATTTCGACGACATATGAAAATACGAAAACAAAATTCAAATCACTATTCTTTGAATTAATAATTTTGTTAATCATATAATTTGAATAATTTTTTTATGCAAATCAACGAATGATTTGTTTTTGTTTTAATAATTTAATTAACTTTCACATTGAATAATGAATTTATTGTTCGCCAAGAGTTTGATATAATTGAAAAATACTTTTCATCGATAATTGAATTAAATAATCTTTGAAAGTAATCAAACAAAACCGGGAAATATCAGCCGGAATACAATTTCAAGAATAACAGGATTTCAATGATTAAAAATTCAAAGAATAAAATTCAAATTTACTGACAATTTCTGTATTTCTGTATAAAATTTACTATTTTTAGTTTAATCAGTCATTTGAGAAACGATTCATTGAATGAGAACTCATTATATCTCTCTTTTAAAGTCTGAATAAATAAATATTTGGGAAAATAATGCAGATTTCAAATGCGATTATTCATTGATAAAAATGTTTTTCACAAAACATTTCTAAAGAATATGATATTCAAGTGTTTGAATTTGCGGTCAAATTAGTTTGTTCTCAATTACCTCCCCTTTCGAGTGAAAACAATAGACTCAAAGATCTCTTTTTTCATAAGCATTACGTTTGAAGTATAGAAAAGATGACCGAAAAGAGTTCACTCGAATAGATATCTGATTTGAATATATATTTGTAATTCAAATTCAAGTTTCTCTTTGAGAAGAATTTTTTTTTTCAAAGTGAGTCCAAAATTAAAAATAAGGCAAAGAAGTGAACCAAACAAATACGGAGAGACCTCTGTTCCCATTATTTATTTCAATTGGTATTCAATAGTAATTAATTTGCTTAAAATCGCAGTTTTTCTCTCAATAACTACAGAATTGGGTCTAATATTATGGGAAGAAAACAAAATACTTTTTTCTTATCATTAATCAGAGAACAAAACCAATGAGTGAACGAATGAATGGTTTGTTTAATAACATCAAAATTATTACTAAACTCTCTCGTAATGAAGTAATTTATGTTATTTTTTGGTTAGAATAAAATTTTATGACATTCTTCACCAAATTTATTACCAGAAATATAAGTGTGAAAAGACAGCAAAAAAGAGTTTACTCCAAAAATATCAAAAACTAATAATTCAAAAGATATTCGCAGAAAATATGAAATTCTTTGACTCAAGTATTTGAATAAATAAATAAATTTTTAGTGAATAAAGTATTAAATAAAGCTTTAAAATAAACAGTCATTTGGTGTATCATTAGATCCGACACTCAAACAGTGATGAACTCAATGGCAACGAATGTGAAAATGTTTTTATAAACTTTTTATATAACATTTGATATAACATTGTATTTATGCGGAGCCAGAGATTTGTTCGCAAAAAATACTATTTATTAAAGGGATGTAATGTTTGGAGGGTTTGGAAAGAAATTTGAAGAAATCCAAAGCTATGTTTAAATCAATGGTTTACCCTCTGCTCTGCCATTGAATGAGAGGACGAGTCAAGTGCTGCTCACCTGTAAGAGGACCTGAATATATCTATGTGGAGCTCGTTTACAGGCAATGCAAAGGTAGGCATTGGCACAGGCATTAGCACAGGCATAGGGGCACAGATATCACTGTCAGTCAATATACGCTCCACACATGTAGTGAGAGCACAGACAACAAGTTATGCCGGAATTTCTTCCAAGTTGTTCGGCAGGTTTTCTGGCTCTAGAGTGACGTTCCCCTTTACCTGTGTGCCCCCTCTTGCAGCTATCTCTCCTCTCTTTTAGCTGTCAAAGAACTCGGTCTCTGACGGCACTCCAAGTGGTTTTGAGGCAATTGTAAAATAGCTTTACTCAAGGGATAGGGAGAGTACCTGAGAGTACCTGCAAAAGCCTACAGTACCTGAACTGAACAGACAGTCTTTGAGACTGAAATTTTATGGCCGAACACCACTGTAATGGCATCGTATGTGTTGTGCTGTGCTTTTGGGATGTGATCGGTCTATGAATGTCGGGAACACTCTATTAATGTCTAATTTGTTATTAATATAGAATAAGTTAGTTTTGTAATCAACTGTTTGTCTGTTCCTAACGTTATGTGAATTGTTTTTCATTTGACTATTGAATAACTGAAAGCATTTGTTTCGGATATACGATTACAACCACAACAAGAGCTCAACCATTGGCTTTATATTAAGGATTACTTCGATATTACTGTATATTATTGCAGTGAAATGTGTTTCGCGTGAATTATACACTTCTATAGACATCTATAGACGAATCGCTGGTCGATAGAGGAATAGCAGCCAAACATTTACAATGAATTGGTCCACACTTTTGACTCAAACACTATTTTTATTAACTTTTTATATTTCAAATGTATGTTTATTTTGATCACATTTTTACCAAAATCAGCCAAAAAGTTCTTTGTGTGCATTAATTTTGTTTTCAATTGTGTTTTCTATTGTTTTTAGTGCCAATCATCGGATAATTTACTCAATTGTCCAGAGGGTAAGTGCCGTTAGACTACCAGACCTGTGACGACCAGTTTTTAGACCTAAACCTAAACCTATTATATGGAAAATAACTTCTTTTCATTGTTTTGTTTAAATAATTTCTCTCTTCTCTACACTAAACCGCTTTCAATAGAAATAAAAACTTTTGTTTTTTCAGTAGAAGTCAATTATCTGTTGATTTAATACACGTTTGATATTCAGCTAAAACTTAGAGTTATTGACATTTTTCTTCTGCTGACTCTTCTCTCTGTTATATAACGTCTCCAGACGTGACTCTTCCTCTAATCGATTAAAACATAGATATAATTGGAGGCCATTTGTTGGAAGCAATACTATTAGCAATGTTTCTAAAATGTATTTCTCCCCGAACCGAATCCTCTCAATTAAATTTACAGCAATTCCTCTACTATTGAGAGGAAATATTTTCAGCAAAATCTCATTTATATTTTGCATGCATTCAAATAAGGCGTGAATTTTTAATTTACTAAACTTTTCCAAACTTTTATACTCAGGTTCTCATACATTGAGTTAATTTTTTAAATAAGTTTTGCCGTTAAATACTATTCTCGCTCTCGACTGCCGGTGCCGATAGAAAAAACAATACATTTTTCACAAGTGAACCCTTTATATGACAAAGAACTTCAGAAATTGAAATCTTTTCCCCCGATGTCAACAAAAAAGTTTCACATTTCCCACAAAACAGTAAAATAATTCATATTTTTTGTCTTAATAGACATATCCATCGGCACTGGATATTAGTCATACATTGTTTGACACTTTCCTTATTATAATTATTTCTAAAAACTGAAAACAATTCAAAACTTTTATTTTATTTGAAATTTGATTTAAAATTTATTTTCTGATTATTTACAGATTGGAGGAGAGAAGGCATATATTGTTATAGATTTTTTAATATTAAACATTCCTGGAGGAGAGCCGCAGAAATATGCAGAAGGTGAGTGTGGCCCTCAATTTACCATGATTATTATCTCGGTTCATGAATACGAAATCAAAATATTAGATAATTGCTATAATTCTGGATTATATCCAAATCGATAACAACAACAAAAAATTTCAATAAATTTTACTGAAAAAGGAGTTAAAGATAGTGATCAATATCTTAAATAATCAATTTAATGTTTCCTGGTCAATCAAGATTGAAAAATATCTAAGATTCCTTTCATATTTAGCTTTTTAAGACTATGTGACAAATGCTATTTCACGATGGTGAATTTTTGACCTCAATTGCTTTTTCTTTGATGTTATATCCCCTGAGGTTGTCCGGTGTGACCGCCATTGGCTTTAAATCCTCTCTCAATAGCTTGTAAATTATGACTAATTGCTGGGGTATTAAAAGAAAATCTTCGATCAAAAAAATGTTTATTTTTATTTCCGAGCAGTCATTTGACTTGAAGTGTATTCCCCTTTTGTATAACCCATTCCTACAAAAGATGTTTCACAAGACAATAGATTACTTCAAACAGAGAGTCAGACAAAGGTCTGGAGATTTATTGAACACAAAGAGCGGCCAAAAGAAATATTTTCGGAAAAGTAATCGACAATTGAATCGTTGATGTAATCGATTGAAGAAATACTGATTGAAAAACAAAACTTTTTGGTATAAAAATAAACTTAAGTCTGAAGTGAAGTAATTCTTCTATGAGTTTGAAAATCTCTTTTTGTCTTCTGATTGGTTTTCCCTTCAATGGTATAATTGTTTTATAGTTTTTTTTGAGAGATGAAAGTTCTCTATAAATACTATAAAGAGATTTTCCTTTCTTAGTGTCTGAACGACAAAAAGATTTTCTTTCTATGGCTTAACACAACTAAAGAAGTGTTTTTTAAAAATCATAATTTTCAAGACTATTATTCCGACGCTTGAGTAAAAAAGCACAGAATAAAAGAGAGATTCCCTCAAATGATTAGTAATGCATTACCTGAGCAGAAGACAGGAAGAAGTCTTACAAATAAATTAAATGCTGTTTCTCTTAGTCAACAGTGTTTACAATATAAAGAAAAACAATATTATATTCAATACAAATGTGTGGATAGAAATGAGATAAAAAACGACTGAATTTCTTTTGCATTATTTTTTTCTCCACCGAAATACCCGTTTCCGTCATATTTACATCAATTCTTTGCTTTTGAATAAACAATTACTTTGGAAATTGAAAACAATTCCTTTGAAATTGAATTTTCTTTCGCAATACATATATTATATACAAACCATATATTATTCAGTTTTAAATCATATATAAATATGATATAATCAAAATAGTATTTCATATTACAGTTATTATTATCAAGGTTATATCAGCAGATTGTTATAAAAACAGGGGTTTTTATCATGGAATGAGAATTTTTTTAGAATTTCAAGCATCTTGTTTAATTTATTTTGACTAATTCGCTGAGGGATGAACCGAATTCTTTGCTCAGTTATTTCCGGAAACATTACTCCGGAGCAGAAGTCGTGATTCATTGAGGCATTAGTGATGACCACCATCTTGGCTATCAATTCAATTTATTCGCTCAAATGGATAATTATTTCCTTTAAATATGTGGACGAAAATTATTATTAGGATTACTACAGAAGTCAATAAAAAAATTATAGAAATAAATGTATTTATCTGAGCGTTAATGCCGTGCAATAAGTTTTGTCGGATGTATTGCAGAAATTAAATTCACCTCATTTAAGATCATGTTATAATCTGAGTCTATCTATACCTACTTGGCTAATGTGAATCGGCTATCACTCGCAAAATTATAATTCCTGTGCCTCAAAGCAATTAACACCGGTTTCCAAAGTCATCGAAACAACATATTCCAAGAGTGAACTTAAACTTGAATTCTGGCCAAACTTATGCTTAGTTTTATTCGTCGTTACATTCAATCCTTTAATCGTTAACTTATTTTCCAATTTTCTAAGCGATGCCAGAAATACGACCGAAATTATAACTGATTTATATAATTATAGACAAAAATATTCTCAATTTTGACGTTCAATTAAATTATGATTTGCTTTAGTCGTTGCCTCTCCTCTGCCTCCCCTCTCTCTCTCCTCTTACATCACGTGATTAATATTATTGCCATTCATTTCCGTTAATTTGATTTCGTATACGAATGAGTCCTAACTTTGATAGGATTTGAGTGCCATTCAAATGACTTCAATTCAATTCAAACATTTCCTCTAAAGAACATCTTGGAAATTATTGTTTGACAAACCTTTCCTATTGACTGTTCTTAGGTTTCCTCAATTGAATTGAATAAAAAGCATTATTTGATTTGAAATTCTGTATTTAAATAAATATTTTAACGAAGAAAAGCAAAAATTTGGTATAAAAACCAAAGACACGCTTAAGGGCTGAAAAGAGACGAGTTTTGAGTAAAGAATTTCATTCGTTTTCTTATTCTTCTAAATGGAGTACATCTAAAGCGAACATCACTTCTCTCACTACCTGTGCCCAAACGTTTTCAGTGAGTCTATCGCTCAGCATATGGTAGTAAACTTTTATTGAGTCAGAGTCAGGTCACTTGAATATTTGTGATGTAACTGAGAAAGAGCAGCAAAATTGGTAATTCCTTAACAAACTAGTTATACATTTATATACAGAGTGTTGTATAAAATAACAAAAATTTTTAATGTGTTGCCGATGATCAGGTCATTACAGTAAGTGCGCGCACCACCAATCAGATTACCCCTGCCTTCAATTTGGAGTCACATAAGAGAAAAATCCATATTTTTGTCCAATTTTTCAACATTTGAAATAATAGTCGGAATTCATAATTATGTGAATATTTTCCTAATATTTATCGAAGGCGTCACTCGATTAGCGAAACGATTGAATGACTTTTTTTTCAATAGCCAAGGACAAAATTGAAATTCCACTCCAACTCGTTGTGTGAATATTCACAACCGTTGTGCTCGAAAAAATTCATTATCAATAACCTTGCATTAGATGACTGCTTGGGTTTTGTTCGCAGAACACCCAAAAAGTTAATATATTCTCAAAATCTTATTGAAAATTACATTTTCTTCAATGAGTTGAATAATTTGCTGACAAAACACGAGAGAAAAAATTGAAAAAAATCCACTGATTTATGAGTTTATGTTCTTTAGTGCCATAAATCACTCGAAGATTGAGCTCAGAATTGAATCTAAAAAATCCATTAAAGAATTGAATGAATTTATTGTACGAAAAATTCAAACTGTTTTCCAATTCATACCTAAATTATTCAAACTATAGATAATTAAAATATTTAGCCATGAATTTGATTCCCGTTCCTGTATTTCATCAAATATTCGAGGCATTCAAAAAAGGCAGTGAAACAGACTCTTGGAGTAAATATCACTTTAAGGCACGAATTAAGTATCAGATTTTCTACCGAAAACCCTTTTTATAAAAAAATTTCTATTCTTGCAAATTATAATTACAATAAATGTTTAATAATTGACGCCTTGTTTTTGGATAGTTTTAAAAGACTCGAAAAGAAAATTAATGACCGAAAGAGTCATTCGTTGCGAACTATAACACGAACTCTGAATACGTTTTTCTCTCAACGATTACACAACTCTTAGGACTCGACTGCTATTCATGTGTTGAAAATCATTTCCTTTAATCTCAAAGAGTATTCATTTTAGAGAATATTTCCTAAAATACTCATTTCGTTTGTCATGCAATATGTTCAGGTTCCATTTTCTGAGCATAAGTTTCCGATTTAAGCCGATAGACACGAAGATATAGTTCACTGGGAAGACCATACTCACTCCAAACAAGAAATCTACCCGTATTTGTATCTTATTTTTAAACAATGTTTTTTTCTGCATGCTCACATTTGCTTTGGAAGCCTTCCTCATATGATTATAATAATTAGTTTTTGGTTTTAATCATATTTTAGTCAATTTTTTCTGTGTTTAAAATATAATTTCTTTGATATAATTCAGTCATTGTTTTGTTTTGACGAACGGAGTCAACCGAGAAAAACAAGAACCTCTCAAAACTCGATATTTTTAATTATTTTCTTAATTTTTATCATGAAATGAGTTTATGTTATAAGTTATAACCAGATATTACTTCTAAACCAATAATTTTCTATAATTTAATCCAATTTAAGCGGAATTAACTCAGAATTCCGATACAACTCATTCTGTTTATCATTAATTTTAATAATAATTACATAAAAACATTACTTCAATACAATTCATCGGAAAAAAGGAGCGAAACGTCGTTAACGAATTCAAAGCCCAAAAGCTCTCATAATATATGAAAATCATTTTTGATTAATATGTTTACAATTAATCGACAAATAGTTTGGTCTAATTTTTTATTACAATAATAATAATAATAATAACATTAATGTAAGAAATATTGAGTCGATATTCGCCATTAGTGGCGACTATTACCTCATTTCACAGATTTATAGCTAAAAATCTATGGAATAATTATAATCTATGCCATCGATTTAATATTGGTTTTAAGAATCAGACGGCTTTTAATTTATAAGAAATTTAACTCAATTCAGTATAAAGAGGGAGAGGAGCAGAGGATGGGGTCATACATGTGGAGGTATATCATTACATAAGAAGCCAGTGAATCAACTTTTCTTTGGTCTCATCCCTCACGCGATTTATAATTTAATATTCATTTATAAATAAATAAAATGCAAACTTATTTCTAAAGTAAAACCCATTCTGATTATAAACTAGGTTGAGCTCCAGCACCAGCTAATCAAATGTCGGCGTTATTTTAGTAGAAACTTATATTTTTAGTCTCGTTTGTGAAATTGGAGTATCCTTTACACACCTTTCCCTCTGTTTAAAGGGATTTCTCGTTAACTCGAAAATAGGTTTCGCGTCGAAAGCCATTAAACGCAATGACTTAATCATTATTTTTTATATAAAACAAAATATAATTCATATAAAAACATAAAAATACTTTTATTTGACTTTTTTTTCTTATCCACAAAAAACTATTTCGAAGAAATCGTTTCATAAAAATCAGGAATTGATTCCTACAGAAGAAAAATGAAAACATATTTCCCTTATAATTGTGTTGAAGTCAATCCTTGACAATAGCCCTGTATATCACTGTCCAATGTGTGACAAAAAACCCATTGTGTGTGTCTTCACTTTGAATTTGATACAACATTTGTGTCTCTCTCTCTTATCGAAGACTTCTCTTCCCTAAGAATTCTTTAAATACAAAGACATTAATTGTTTTCTGACTTCTATGCGATCGACAATTGAAACCAGTTTTTTGACTGATTTTTCCTCATATATAAGAAACAAAAAATTTGTTTAATAAGAAAAATCACTTTTTATTAATTATTAATTATCGGGGAATCCAATAACTAATTAAATGTTTCCGTCAATAACTTCAAGGCTTCAGAAATTTGCTGTTAATTAAAAATTTATTTTTTTAAAACCCTCTGAAATGTCTTAAAAGACGACATATTTAGATAATTATTGACATAAATAAGAAGCTTTTGTCGGCAAATATCCAACTCTTGGGATTCAATATTAAGGTTAAAGTAATTAATAACCTTTTGATATCCAATTCTTTTCCAAAATACACCATTAAATGAGATCTTGAATTGATTCCAATTGATATCAACTAATTTTAAATATAATTTGGGACTAATTTTCTTCATTAATGTCTCTAATGATTGATTTTTTACAAAAAATGGCCGAAATGTAACTGAAATTCAGTTTATATTTGTCTTTGATTTTTAATTCTTGAAAAGTAGTCAAACACTCGAAACTTATCAAAGCAAACATCAAATTGATTCGTGGAATTTCAAATGTATTCGTTAAATCATTTTCAAGTGTTCAAAAGAATCTAGGTTGTTTTCAAAATAGCTATGGTCATTGATTATAAGCTCTAGTACACTTTAAAAATGGTGGTTACTATAAAACTTAAGATGAGAGAAATAAAAATAATAAAAGTGTTGTGAAGTGCGGGGAATAGAAGAAATATTTTCCCATTATTTGCTCAAAATATTTTCAAATCCAATAAAATGGTTGACATTTGATGAAAAAGTTGTGCGAAGAGGCGATTGCCGTCAGTCTGAGAGCTTGTTCTGAGTGCACAGACACGAAGACCTGTGCAGGAAATAAACCGGTGCTCACAAGAGATCCCTATTTCGTAATATTGATTGAACTCATGTTTTAGTTTTTTCAGTGGAGAAAAAAATTTCTGAGAAAACTCATCGCGTATTCAAAAGTATTTTAAAATAATTCACAAAATAAGTGAACGAAAAACACGAAAAAGATATAGTCTTTGCTTAATATTCATTTCATTGAACAAAATTAAATCCATTAGTGAACTAAAACGACAACACGTTTTCGGTACTCATCATCTCAGAGCCCAAGAACTCAATTTTCAATTTAGATATCAGTTTTGAAGAGAAATCCAGTGATATCTCTCTCTCACCAGAAGATTATCTTCACTGTTGTCCACATATTTTATATATGTTTCAACATTTTTCTTGAATTTAAAGCATTTAATTCCAATTTTCTGACAAATTATTTATGAAATTATTTGTCAAACTTTTTTATTTTCATTCAATTCACTATTAATGCCATAGTTTACAGATTTATTGAAAATAATTCTGAAATTTAGTGATAAATATATAAAACTTGTATTCGAAAGGTTTGCCGCTTTTTATCGTCAATTATGCCGCCGATAGACTGATCCGGGAATAGGAAACCTTTCTTTCATTAGTAGAAAAATTGAAGAAATGCCAAAAATTTGGAGCTCTTTCTCAATAAATACAATCAATTGATTAAAACTGGGTTTGAGTCCAATCATAAGAAAAATTCATCAAAAAAATTAAACGAATGAAACATTTTTCTCAAAGAAACTGATTTATGAGAGAATAAGAGAATAAATTGAATGAAAAATCAAAAGTGGTCTCAATTTCAGAGTAATATATAAATTATAGCACAGAATAAATACAATAAAAAAAAGAATTGGGTTTTATGGCACAGTTTGTGGCGCAGACAACAACTGAAAACCTTAATCCCGAAGAAGTTATGTCTGATTTATATTATCGGAACTGTTTTTATGGCTAACTTTGAAGAGAATAATACAGAGAATGAGGAAAATATTTATTACTTTTATTTGTATTCAAACAACTGATTGAATGTAAAATACTTTTGTGGGTTATTCGCAGTGTTTTGAAAAATAGAGAGATTCCTGATTTCAAATCACATATATTCGTGGCTCAGTTTGAAAACAATAAATCCAAGTAATGATTACCCAATTATTTCCCCTCAAATAACAAGTATATTAAAACTGGAATGAACTCGATTACTTGAAAACAGCTAAAATCTATTGAAATTCTCGTTTTGTATTCAAACGTCAAATATTGTGTATTAGTTGTGAAAATCATATAACAAATCAATAAATTAATAGATTTTATGATCGATTGAAATATTTCTCATTAGAAACGAAGTCTCGAAATATAATTAACTCTATTTTGATTCAATTGAATCATATTTTCGGGGATAAGCAATGGGTGTGTTTCCCATCCATTAAACTTTTTGTCACATTCTTGGAATATAAGCCAACAAATTCTTCAGAGCCCAGGAATTAGTGTAAAAGGCCTTCGTTTAGATATAAAATTAATCAAGATTAATATTTAATAGGCTTTAATATTCAAAAGTAATTAATTTTAGTGAAGAAAAGAAAAATCTATAAAAATTTGAGATTAAGTTGCGTCCAGTTGTGCACAGGTAGGCACACAGGTAGGCATACGTAGGCAGAGGTGAGCTCTTAGTCATTAAACTGATTGTAAACTTAATTAAATTATAGATTAGTTTTCGTTGAGTTTCTCAAAAACACCATTAGTTTGAAAAATGTCACAAATTTTTATGAAATATAAGCAATAATTTTACGGGAAATCAATTTTATTGCTTAGAGTTGGGTCCGATTGTCATCAATCATCTTGCAATTCAATATTAATCCTTCAGAATTGCCTTTTTACAACAACCTAGCTCAATCGCTTTGTTCATATAGCATGATTAAATTTTGAAAAATTGTTTAAAATTATTAATAATCCTCTGTTTTTATCTTAAAAATCAAATTTGACATTTTTGTTCAAGTTCAAATTAAAGTTAGTATATTCTGGTCTATTTTCATATCAAAATATAAGGTTCTTGGTCTTCATTTGGCTTATTATTGAAAATACAAAGATTTGCCTAAAATTTTATTTTCTTGAAAACTGTAATCAACTTTACATTTGATACCAAACGTTGACCTTGCTCAAATCCTTTCATCTCTTTCAAAGCTTAATAATAATTTGCTAAACATACCTTGTTGGCAAGTTTCCAATTTGCAAGTTATTAATCTTGATTAGAGCTGTCATGAAGTGAAATGAAGTGATTTGATGCCAATCGAGTAGTTATTGTCTTAAATTGATTTCAAATGAACTGAGATTTGAATTAATAGTCGATTGAAAGTCAATTAAAACCTGTGTTTTGTTGTCTACAGATATGGCAGTGAATTGTCGTTAATCTCTGATTACACACAAAACAATTTCACCGCATATTTGGCGAACCAATGGCTCAAAGAAGACTCGTCTAGTCGTCAGTCGTTTTGGATTGGATTCCAATCCATTGACAACTTGTCTACGAATACACTCGAGTCGGCCTCCGGTCGGTTCATAAGCAAATACGTGGGCTTTTGGCGCTCAGACCAGCCAAATGTCAAACAGGGAGAGTGTGTCCGCTCAACGCTCACAGACTGGTCACCGGCGGTCATCAACGACGTCGAAGCCACACAACAGACCTGGGAGTTGGCCCCCTGTGAAGACCTGTTGCCTTTCGTCTGCCAAAAACAGACCTGTCCTACAGGTTTGACATCACTTCCAATTAGACTTAATTTCAATCAATTAATCCAATGATTGTCCGCACCTTTAGGTTCATATCATTGCTCTAATGGGAAGTGTATTAACAGTGCCTTCAAATGCGACGGACAGGACGACTGCGGCGACAAATCAGACGAAATGGATTGTCCCCGAATATGTCACTATTATTTACAGAGCTCTGGCGACAAAGTCGTGTCCCCTAATTATCCCAATCGATACGATGGCAACTCTGACTGCAAGTGGACTCTGGAGGGCCCCATCGGCTCCGGAATGGTCCTCCAATTCAGTGAATTCGATACGGAAACCAACTTCGATACGGTTCAGATTCTGGCCGGCGGTCGCACAGAAGAGTCGAGCGTCAATTTGGCCACAATTTCGGGCCATCAGAACCTGAGCTCAAGAATGTTTACCACCGGATCTAATCTAATGATCGTTAAGTTCAGATCTGATGCAAGCGTTGAGAAGAGAGGATTCCGCGCCTCCTGGAAGACAGAACCCATTAAATGCGGGGGAGAGATGTTCGCCACCACTGCCGCTCAGGTGATCACATCTCCACACTATCCCGAACCATATCCGGGAGGACTGGAATGCGTTTATGTCATAAGTGCACCGCAAGGAAAGACTGTAACCCTGGAAGTCGTCGAATTAGATTTGGAGCCCGAAAAGGACTACATATATGTGAGGGACGGCTCCGGTTCTACGTTCCCATTATTGGCTAAATTGTCGGGAAGTCTGTCCGATAATTCGCGATACATAGTGTCCACCGGAAACAAAATCTATTTATACTTCTATAGCAGTTTCGGCGACAGTAGGAAAGGGTTTGCCATTCGATTCCGCGCCGGCTGTGAGATAGAGTACACCGCAGACGCCGGTAACGTCTCGTCGCCCGCATATGGAATCTCCAAATACCCACCGAATCAGAACTGCATTTACCGACTCTCCCGACCGACAGGTGGTTCCCTTTCCATCCTCTTCAATGATTTTGAGGTCGCGCCCGAAGACACTCTTCAGATATACGATGGAATCGACACCAATACCGGTATTTCCCTTCACCCGAACCGTGGTTTTAGTATAAAAACAAAACCGGTGGGACTCACACTCACCGCCTCTTCCGGAAGAATGTTATTATTTTTCAAAAGCAATGCCATGACTGCAGGCAAGGGATGGTCCGCCAGCTTTTCAGCCGACTGTCCACAACTGAAGATTGGTTTGAACGCATTGGCCTCTTCCAGGGGAACGATGTTCGGAGCAAAGGTGACCTTCACCTGTCCCACCGGACAGGAGTTCAGTAACGGACAGACAAAGCTTCAAACGGAATGCCTTCAAAGCGGAAAGTGGTCGCTGTCAACGATCCCCGATTGTCAGGAACGGTATTGTGGACCTGTGCCACAGATTGATAACGGGTTTGCCGTCGCCTCAACTAATGTCACATTCAGAGGAACGGCTACTTATCAATGTTACGCTGGATTTGCGTTTCCCTCGGGTCTGCACACGGAATACATTCGTTGCACAGAAGAAGGAAAGTGGGAGAAACTGCCCCTTTGTTTGGCCTCTTCCTGTCCATCACTTCCAGAGACACCGAATGCCATTCAGTCTGTTATGACGGGCGGTAATAACCGAAGCTATAGTTACGGAACAATCATCAGATTTGAGTGCGAACCGGGTTATCACAGACACGGCATTCCTGTAATTGCGTGTACTTCAGTCGGTCAATGGTCAGGATTGCCGCCTGTTTGTGAACGAGCGCCCTGTCCTCTTCTGCCAAATATCGAGAACGGCTTTATTGTCGACACTCAGCGCAAGTATCTGTTCGGAGATGAGGCCCGCGTTCAGTGCCATCGCGGATATAAACTGGACGGACATCCGGTCATCAAATGTGGCGCTAATCAGACGTTCGATAATTTGCCAAAATGTAGAGACGTTGACGAATGCCTGTCCTCTTCTGCCTGTGATTTGGCGTCCACTCAGTGCAGTAATACAAATGGCGGCCATTTCTGCAAATGTAAGGAAGGCTTTGAACCGAACCTCAACTGTCGACCGGTTAGCGATTTGGGACTGTCCTCAGGCGGTATTCCCGACACATCCATCCGAGTGTCGGGTATTGAAAATGGCTATAAAAGAACGGAAGTCAGACTCGACTCAAGCAGAGGCTGGTGCGGAGCTGTGCCCAGAGTTGGCGAGAATTACGTTCAAATTGATTTGAGAGCGCCGACAGTCATTCGAGGCTTCAGAATACAGTCTGTCCAACGATTAGACGGCACTCAGGCCTATCCGATTACAGTCCGTTTACAACACGCCAATGAACTGACAGATTTGTTCCGCGATTACTCCGATCTGTCGGGACGTCCCGTTCAGTTTCGTTTGGCACCAAACGGTGGATCCGGTCTCTCGATTGTCAACCTTCCCATTCCATTAGAGGCCCGATATATTCGACTCTTGATAATGGAGTTCGCAGTGGCGCCCTGTATGCGGTTCGAACTGATGGGCTGTTCCCGTCAGGACTGCACTGACATCAATGAGTGTTTGGACAAAAACGGTGGATGCGATCAGCGCTGTGTCAACAGTCCCGGAGGTTTCAATTGCGTCTGTAATGTCGGCTACGAGTTATACACTTCCAACGGAACCGCCGGTTATGATATAGCGGTCTCTGAGACTGGTATTAGAGATGGAGATGTCTTCCGACTCAATAAGACATGTGTTCCCAAACAATGTCCGTCAGTGAAGAGTCCAATGAATGGCAAACTGTTGTCCACTAAAAGCAAATACCATTTCGGAGATTTCGTACACTTTTACTGCGATTTCGGTTATGTTATGATTGGTTCCCAGACTCTGATCTGCACATCGAATGGTCAGTGGAATGGAACGGTTCCCGAATGCGTTTACGCCCAGTGCCCGATCATTGGCGACGAAACAGCTCAGGGCTTGAAGATAGAGCACGAGACCAACGACAAACTGATCCCTTACCTAAATAACGCAACCGTCAGCTGCAACGAAGAGGGCCGACCACTGCGAGGAACGGCCACCGCCCCCTTCCGTCAATGTGTTTACGATCCTAGAGATGGAAAACCAGACTTTTGGTTATCAGGTCTTCACCCGTCGTGTCCACGAGTAGATTGTGGAACCCCTCCTGAAACGAATGGCGCCACTTATGGCTTTCATGTGGACACCCGATATAAGGCCAACTTTTTCTTCGGCTGCGAAGAGACGTTCACTTTGGCCGGAAAGACAGAGCGATCCGATAATGTCATCCGTTGTGGTCCTAACGGCAGTTGGGATTTCGGTGACTTGAGATGTGAGGGTCCGGTCTGTTCAGACCCGGGCTATCCTCCCGACGGTCAGCAGATGTCGACCAGTTATGAGCAAGGGGCACAGGTGTCCTTCACCTGCAACAAACCGGGTTATGTGCCCTACTCTACAGACCCGATCACTTGTGTAAAGAACGCCGACTGCAAAATCATTAAACCCGTTGGACTGACCAGTGGTCTGATCCCCGATAACGCAATTAACGCCACTTCACAGCGAAGTAATTACGAGGCAAACAAAGTTCGGCTCAACTCAGCCACGGGTTGGTGCGGACAACACGAGCCCTTTACTTACGTTACCGTCGATTTGGGGAAAGTCTTTCGAATTAAATCACTTCTTGTGAAGGGAGTGGTGACAAACGATGTCGTCGGTCGTCCCACTGAACTCAGATTCTTCTACAAAGTCAGAGAATCCGAGAATTTTGTCGTCTATTTCCCGAACTTCAACCTCACGAGTCGAGAGCCCGGGAATTATGGAGAGCTGACTGTCATTCCACTTCCGGTGTCGGTCACCGCCCGATATATCATATTAGGAATCGTTTCATATAATAAGAATCCGTGTCTTAAGTTTGAACTCATGGGTTGTGAAGACACTAAAGAAGAAATACTTTTGGGTTATGATAACGGATATCCGGTTTGCGTGGATCAGGAGCCGCCTCACTTCGTCAACTGTCCCAACGGACCGGTTATTGTGGGCAAAGGTCCAAATGGTTTACTTCCCGTGAATTACACGATTCCGACTCCAATCGACAATTCGGGACACATCGCCCGAATCGAAGTCAAACCTCTTGGGTTCAAACCACCGATGATTGTATTCGAGGACACAATAGTCGAGTACTACGCCTACGATAACGACGGAAACGTAGCGGTCTGTGCCGTCAATATCACAGTTCCTGACGAGACTCCGCCCGCACTCTATTGTCCACAGTCTTATGCGGTAGAACTGGTCGAACAACAGGACACGTATTTCGTTAATTTCAACGAAACGCGTCGACTCATTAACGCCACCGACGAGTCCGGAGATGTTCGCATTCAACTGATCCCCGACTCGGCTCTCATTCCACTTAAAGGCTATCGAAATGTGACAGTTGTGGCCTCCGATCGGTTCGGTAACGAAGCCTTCTGTCACTTTCAAGTGTCAGTACAGCCAATGGCGTGCGTGGCCTGGGCTCTCGACCAACCGGCCAATGGAGTGGTCAACTGTGCGCCTAATGACGGCGGCAATGGATTCAAATGTTCGGCGACCTGTGATTCCGGTTATCGTTTCATTGACGGCGAGTCCGTTAAGCAATTCGAGTGTCAACTCGGAAAGCAATGGACTCCGACCTCAATAATACCCGACTGTGTCCCCGAAGACACGAATGAAGCCGCTTATGATGTGATCGCTTCGATTGAGTACAGAAGTGGAGGGTTCGCACCCCCGGCCTGTATGTCAGCCTATGTTAACTACGTTTCCAGTTATTACTCGACACTCAACCAAATACTGTCCGACCGGTGCTCTGCAATCAACGTCCAGATGGCGATTATGTTCTTCAACACAACGATTACCATTAAACCGGACACAAACGCCCTGTCCATCGAATACGTGCTTCGGATCGATCCGGCCGTTCACTCAAAGATGTTATACGACTTATGCGGTTCAACACTCGGCCTTATATTCGATTTGACAGTTCCCTCGACTTCGACAGTCATTGAGCCCCTCCTGAATATATCGTCCCAACAAGTGGGCGGTTCCTGTCCTTCGCTGCAGGCGATGCAGTCCCAAGTGGTCAGAGGCTTCACTTGTGTTCCGGGAGAGATACTCAACAACAACAACACCAACGATAAGAATAATCCGCATTGTCTTCACTGTCCGGCGGGTACTTTCGCCTCCAAAGACATGCATATGTGTACTCTCTGTCCGAAGGGATGGTATCAGGACTCGACCAGACAGGCCTCTTGTCGTCAATGTCCTGACGGAACCTATACTAAAGACATGGGCAGCAAAAGTCTGACCGATTGTATCCCCGTTTGTGGTTTTGGGACCTATTCGTCAACAGGTCTGGTCCCGTGTCTACAGTGCCCGAGCAATACCTACTCCGGTGTTCCACCCAATGATGGTTTCAAAGAGTGTCAGACCTGTCCTCAGAACACATTCACATATACCGCCGGTTCGATGACAATAAACGAGTGTCGGGTTAAGTGTCCGGCCGGCACCTACTCTGAAACTGGTCTGGAGCCGTGCGCGCCCTGTCCCACAAACTTTTACCAAGAATTAGAAGGGCAAACAACTTGCCAGGAATGCTCCAGCAAAGAGCGAACTCTACGTCCGGGAGCGCTGAGTCGTGAGGCCTGTTCTTCTGGTCAGTGCAGTTCAATCACGTGTCAAAACGGAGGCGTTTGTATAGTCCTGAGCCATGAGCCGAGCTGTTACTGTCCGGCCGGCTTCTCCGGTAATCTCTGCGAAGTAGACATCAACGAGTGTTTGTCTGATCCCTGTTATAACGGCGGGACCTGCGTTGACAACCCTCAGGGCTATGTCTGTAAGTGTCCTCAGGGCTACTCTGGACTTAACTGCCAACTGGTCCGCAGCGAATGCAAGAACGACACCTGTCCTGAGAAAGCCATGTGTAAAGACACTCCTGGTTTGGGAAATGTTGACTGTTTGTGTCGGTCCGGATATGAGGGCAAAATGTGTAACATCACAATCAACCCGTGCACTCACGAACAGAACCCTTGTCAGAACAGCGGAGTATGTGTGGCTCTACAACAGGGACGGTATCGATGCGATTGTCCGTCCGGTTGGACCGGAAGGAACTGCGATATTAATATCGATGACTGCGCTGAAGAGCCCTGTCTTTTGGGCGCGAAGTGTACTGACTTAGTGAACGACTTCAAGTGCGAGTGTCCGCCCGGTTTCACTGGCAAACGGTGCCATCAAAAGATCGATTTGTGTTCAAACAATCCCTGCATTAACGGCCTGTGCGTCGACCGACTCTTCCATCACGAGTGCATTTGTAACCCGGGATGGAAAGGAGCCAAATGTGAGATCAATATCGACGACTGTTCCTCCAATCCGTGCGAAAACAACGGAGAGTGCGTTGATTTGGTGGACGGCCTTAAATGTGTTTGCGATCAAGGATTTATCGGCAGCCGATGTCAGCACCCGATCGACTCATGTGAGTCTAAGCCCTGTCAGAACGGCGGCTCATGTTTCGATCTGATCGATGGCTTTATGTGTCAGTGCAGACCCGGTAAGACTTGACTCCTTTCCCTTCGACTTACTCTTCATTATCTGAAATCCAATTTATTTTCGAATCAAAGGTTTTGTTGGACTTCAATGTGAGGCAGAAGTCGACGAATGCGTATCCAATCCTTGCAATGGTTTGGGAACAGAGAAGTGCATCGATTTGGACAACACTTTCAAATGCCAGTGCAATGACGGCTTCAGTGGGGAGTTGTGTGAAGTCAATGAAGACGACTGCGCCTCATCTCCCTGTCTGAATGGCGGCACCTGCCTGGACAGCATCAATGGCTTCAAGTGCTCGTGTATGCCCGGCTGGAGCGGACACCGGTGCGAGTCTGATATAGGAATGTGCGAATCCAGTCCCTGTCATAACGACGCCAAATGTGTCGACTTATTCCAAGATTACTTCTGTGTGTGTCCTTCGGGAACAGATGGAAAGCGCTGTCAGACATCACCGCAGAGATGTATAGGAAATCCCTGTCAACACGACGGTATGTGCCGTGACTTCGGCTCCGGCTTGAACTGCACCTGTCCTTCAAAGTACGCCGGAATCGGCTGTCAGTATGAATACAAAGCTTGCGATGAAAATGTCTGCCAAAACGGGGCCACTTGTCATGACTTGGGTGATGGATATGCCTGCGAATGTGCTCCGGGTTGGACCGGTAGAAATTGCGATCAGGACGTCATAGACTGTTCGCCCGCCTCCTGTCCCCCAACAGCCACTTGTATTGACTTAACGAATAGCTTTTACTGTAAATGTCCTTTCAATCAGACCGGAGAGGACTGTCGTAAACCAATTAACATCGATTACGACATATATATTAATGACGAGAGTCGTTCCTCGAGCGTCGCTTTGGCCGCACCCTTCGATCTGATGGAAGCCCAGAGTCTGACGGTTGCCCTTTGGGTCCAATATATCGAGGAATCGATCGGCACATACTTCACTCTCTATTCAGTAGAGTCTCCGCACTTACCGCTTGGAAAGCGACCACTGCTTAGAGCGAATCACAACGGAATCTTCATTAGTCTATTCCCCGACCGTTTGCAGGACGTGTTTATGCCATACCTGGAAAACGTGCCCATAAATGACGGGCAGTGGCACTATATTAATGTCATTTGGGACGGAAGGGACGGCACTCTTATGTTAGTGACCGACACAGCAGTGGCTGCAACTGTCACCGACTATGCAGTGGGAATGAGTCTTCCCCAATACGGTTGGGTTAACTTAGGTTCGCCCCTCGACGACAAAAACAAGGCTGAAGTCGGCGCCGGATTCCACGGACGGCTCAGTCGTGTTAACATTTGGAACCGGGCTCTCGATATGAGTCAAGAGATCCCTTCACAGATCCGTAGCTGTAAGAACTCACCCGTCATTTTCAGTGGACTTCTCCTTC
Organism: Punctoribates punctum; assembly: GCA_034698165.1. Taxonomy (NCBI): domain Eukaryota; kingdom Metazoa; phylum Arthropoda; class Arachnida; order Sarcoptiformes; family Punctoribatidae; genus Punctoribates; species Punctoribates punctum. The sequence continues at coordinate 6,801 of JAQGBD010000302.1, read as the reverse complement.
GATTCACGGGTTATGACAGAGTTGAGGGAACTGTCGAAAGAGAAGGTCCCGGAAAGTGTGGGGAAAGAGTCTGTCCGACCGGCTTTACTGGCGATGACTGTCGTATTCTACAACAGGACAAAACCCCTCCCAGTGTTCTCCACTGTCCCCCAGATATGTGGATCATTTCAGAGAACAGTTCAACAGTTGTTCATTGGGATGAACCCCAGTTTACAGACGACTTGAGGTCAGTCCAGGTCTTGGAGTTGGAGAAAATCAAAAGCGGAGAGTCATTAAAGAAGGGAACGTATGACTTGAGTTATATCGCAGTCGACGAAAGTGGGAACTCTGCCCGCTGTGACTTCCAGGTCCATGTCCTCAGAGAGTTCTGCAAAGTACCCGCTCCTCCTGTAGGCGGCGAAAGAGAGTGCTCTGATTGGGGACCCGGCGGTCGATTCAAAGTTTGCAAAATCAAATGTAATTCTGGTCTTCAGTTCTCACAACCGATACCGAAGTTCTACGTCTGTGGCGCTGAAGGCTTCTGGCGGCCCAACGACGACCCCGAAAAGCCTCTGGTGTTCCCCTCCTGTGCGCCAAAACATTTGGCTCAAAGAATATTCCGTTTAGTCATGAATTTCCCGTCGACTGTCGTCTGTTCCGATTCCGGCAAAAAGATTCTGACCTCAAGAGTAACCGATAGTCTGCTCAGAATCGACAGGACGTGGAAAATATGTTCGGACCAATCGCGCGGCGCCTGCAAAGGGCTCGGCGTTAATGTCAAGTGCACTAAACAGAGCTCCTCCCGTACTAAACGCCAGTCCTCTGACGATGACTCGGAGAACACTGACGTATATAACGTGGAAATCGGTTTTCCCGCAAACATCGATCCCATTATGAATGTGAATACACAGGAAAAGGATGTCTTGGAGTCGATTATCAGACGCGCTGTAGTCGAAAGTGCCATATTTGATGTCAGGGACACACTTCCCAGTGTCAGTCCCGACATCACATCATTACGTCTGATCACAGAGTATGCCTGTCCTCCCGGACAGGTTGTTATGGGAGACAGTTGTGTCGAGTGTGGGGTCGGAACCTATTATGACGAACCCACCCAAACATGTATTAGATGTCCGATCGGTACCTATCAGAACGATTTGGGACAACTGTCCTGCAAGAAATGTCCTGTAATTGGGGAGAGACAGGGCGTTACCATTACAAACGGCGCCCGATCTCAAGACGAGTGTCGCGAGAGATGTAATGCCGGCCAATATTTCGATACCACTCACAACATGTGTAAACCCTGTGGTTATGGTCACTATCAACCAGCAGAGGGTTCCTTCACTTGCATATCGTGCGGCACAGGACTGACCACCAGAAGCCAAGAAGCGGTCGCACAGATTGAGTGCAGACGTAAGCCATATATCTATTCAATGAATTGTCAGAAGAAATGATTTAATTTGTTTATTCTTTAGCCGAATGTATGGCCGGTTTCCAACTGTCCCCAAGTGGTCACTGCGAGGCCTGTCCTATTGGACACTACAGAACCAGAGGACAGCCATCGTGTGAACAGTGTCCTCAAGGATTCACTACGGGCACAATCGGGGCCTCGACTCCCACCCAATGCAATCTCGGTTTGTCTCAAATGATTTCAAATTTCGTTTATATTTTAATTAATTTTTTTTTCTTTAGAAATCTGTTCTGTCGGTCATTATCTCAACGCAACAGTCGATGAGTGCAGTCCCTGTCCTAAAGGCACGTATCAGGACATCGAACAGAGAGACACTTCCTGCCAATCGTGTCCACCAAACAGTACCACTGATGGCGTCGGAACCGCCAGTCAGGAGCTGTGCAGTAATCCCTGTATTATCAACGATAAAATGGAGTTGTGTCCGCCCAACTCCCAGTGTGAAGCACCCAATGGTGGCGAAGACTTCCGCTGTGTCTGTAAAGACGGCTTCAAAGAGATCCAGTCTTCAAATGAAGTCAATTACCCCCATTGTGTCAACATTTGCGATGACTATTGTATTAACGGCGGTCGGTGTGAGTGGTCGCCGGGAATGCGTAAACCCCGGTGCGAGTGTCTCATCAACTTCTATGGCGACCGATGCGAACGAAAGTCAGAGCTTATATACATCGCCGGTGGTATCGGAGCCGCCGTTTTCTTCATCATATTTATTGTTCTCTTAATTTGGATGATTTGTGTCCGAACCTCTTCGCAGCCGATCACCAAAAAGATGTCGGTCCACACTATACCGACAGACTTCGCGCCAACTCCGGGCCCTCAGCCCAACTTCTACTACGGAGCGCCGGCGCCTTATGCCGAAAGTATAGCGCCGTCCCATCACTCGACTTACGCACACTATTACGACGATGAGGACGACGGATGGGAAATGCCTAACTTCTACAACGAAACATATATGAAAGAGTCGCTCCACAACGGGAAGAGCAACGGAAGCACTCTTCAGGGCATCTCTAATCCCGCCTCCATTTACGGCACTAAAGAAGATCTTTACGATAGGCTTAGAAAACATCAATATATGGGCAAAAAAGGAGGTAATCATCACTTCCAATGACTCTTTCCCTCCCCTCTCTGTCTCTGCCTTACATTGACCTTGATTAAAATGGTTCTAATATTTGATTCTTTATCCTTTTCAGATACGACCAGTGATAGCGAAGATCAGGGAAATAATTGAATCGCAAACTAAATCACCTAGATTAATTTATGATTGAAACAGATTTTATTTTATAAACTATTAAACAAAATACTATTTTTAACTTAATTTATAATTAATTTTATTATATATTTACCGAAAAAATACATAAAAATCAAATGAATTGAAATCAAAATCAGATTTAAATTGAATTTTATATAAAATCCGAAACAAAAGTCTATAGAAATCAATGATTTTTATGAGAATTTATTCATAAAATACCACTAATTATGCGAAACAATAGAGAACTCAATGTTTTGATTAAACAAATTGTAAATAATTTATTTCAGACATTATTTAAGTGACAAACAAATCATGTCTTCGACTGTTTTAATGATATACTTAACCATTGATTTCGGTCTTCAAATGGATTCCACGAATCATTTGAAATGCAATTAATTTAAAATCAAAACATTATATAATGAAAAACCACTGAAAAACTTCCCAAAAATGCCATCAAATGTCTTATAAGAACTTTTTTGTCAAATTTTTAGTCAAATCTCTTTTCTCTGAAGACATTTCTCATTAAAACAATTCATTGTCTGTAAGAATGTTATCCATAACTCAGGTTTTGATAATTAATTATTTGTTTTTCTTCGCAAATCGTTTTTGTGTTAATTTTTGTACTCTTTTTATATAAATCTTTTCATTAATTTATAATTTCTTTCAATTGATTTAATTGAATGTCGTTTTAGGGATAAAATGTTTTGTTGTTTAGTTCTCTCACTTATTCGTTGGTTTACTCAATAAAAACAATTAAATAATTAAATCTTTAATTCATTTATTATTCATTGAATTTAATTTACAGAATATTCCAAATCACAGAATATTCTTCTAAAAGGTGCCTAATTTAAGCATGCAAGTTGCAACCTGGTGCAAGGTGCAACCTTCAATCAATAATCCTGATTCAAATTTGAAATTCTGAAAGGTTCTTTGCAAGTTTATTGATTAACTTCATATAAATTATCTAGCAGTTTTATAGTATCTTGAAAATCAAGGCATATATATTTTACCAGTTTTAATTTTAGAGCAAGGTAAATTAAATTTCCTGTGGAATAATTTTCTCATAATTCAGTTGAATCGAATAAAATCAGTTTTAGACAAATTGTATTTGAAATGAGTGATCGGAAACCCCCTGTGCTCTACATATCATACAATTCCGACACAAATCCCAATTCTAACTAAAATTTAGTGATTTAGAGCTGACTCTCAATCAGGGATTTGATTGTATTTTGCAATAATTGTGTCACTAATTAATCCAATAATTGTTTGTGACTCACAATTGACTCACAATTAACTCTTTCGAATATTTTCCAAATATATTCCTGGAAAAGACTAATGCGGGTCATTTTATTTCAAAGCTGAATGACATGGTTAGCGTATATGAGCCCAGTATATAAACTTTCATATTTTTATCATTGAATTTATTAATCAGTTTTAATGATTCGAATGATTTTCAACAAAATGTTATCAAAATTTTTGATTAAAATTTTCTTTTTATTATATTTGTGTAAAAATCTATCGAATTGTGAGGCATTGAAAACTGATATCAAAGCGATTCCATCGAAAGTTGTTCAGCACTGGAATCAGTGGCCAAACGCCAAATGGAATGAAAGCCAATGGCCTTCCGCTACGTGGAGACCCCCTGTTTCTTATCCCTGGCCCTCAAGACCAACAAACTCAGCTACCAAATACCCGCCCCTCCCTGACTATACTGTACTCTGGCCGGTGAGACCATCGACATCAACACCAGATTCGCCGCCATCTGAAACAACTTCTGAAGTCACCGCTACGGAGAGACCGATTACCACAGAGAAGAGGCCGCCAACAAAACCGCCTACAACCAGACCAACTCTGCCATCAGTCCAGGGGGAGGACCCCTCAAAAATAACAGTCAGATCCTGTGGTTTAAGTCATATTCCGCACGAATTCAATGGCAATAAAATAGTATCAGGAAAAATTGCCAAATCTGGAGAATTCCCCTGGCAGGTCATCCTCAAAATAAACACTGCAAAGGGCAATATGCAGTGCGGGGGCGCTATTCTTAACTCCAGGTATTCCTCTTCTTAAGAGTTAATTATTAAATGAATTATTCTTCAGATGGATTCTGACGGCAGCTCATTGTGTCAGTAATGAAAGGGATGGCACTCCAACTGCTACTCGTATTGATCTGACAGCCGGTGTCCACAATCGCCTGCAAATGAGCTCCGGTTCGCAGCAAAGGACAGCCGATTGTGTTATACAACACGAGAGTTGGAGGGGACAGAATGGGAACTTCAAGAACGACATCGCACTCTTACGCCTCCCTTCAAACAAAGCTTTTGAACTTACCTACGAAAAGGGCGGACACGTCAACGGTATTTGTCTGCCCGAAAATCCTATGTCTGAGTACAGTGGAAAGGCCCGAATAGCCGGGTGGGGGCTCACCAAAGATAGAGGCACACCATCTGATGTTCTCTTATATACAGATGTGTCGATCCTTAATAACGATAAGTGCCGTCAATATCAATATCCTGTCCCCATCGCTGACTCAATGATATGCCAGGGAGTGGACAGAACAGCCCCCTGTCAGGGCGATAGTGGCGGTGCTCTCATAATACCAATCAGTGATAAGCGAGGTATTCAACGGATGACAGAAGTGGGAATCGTGTCTTTCGGACCGGGAAAGTGTGCCAACAGTCAGACCCCGAATGCGATTTACACTAAAGTCTCGCATTTCCTCAAATGGATTGAAAAGAATATTCAGACAAATGGCCAGAAATGTGTTTCGAGACCTCTTAGAACCACAGATTCTGTGGACAAAGAGTTTGAAAACGAAATCAATTCCAAAATTAGTGAACAGTTTCTGAATTTTTAAAGAATTTTCATTTATTGATATTCTGTTAACAAATCAATTGAAATGTTTTTTTAATCAATTCAAGAGTTTATAGAATAAAAGGTTTGACTTTTAAACAGGAATTCAATGAATAGAAAATTATAAATATGTCAAAAATGTATGAAATTTCTTCTTAAGACATGAAACCAGAGGTCATCAAGTTCCTTGGTGGTGGTGGGGGGGGCGTATCCCTCTGTGAGCTAAATATTGACATTGAAATGAATTCCATCGAATGCGCGAAACTTATTATTGAGAGCGGAGGCCACCAATTGTTGAACATTAGAATAGAATCCGACGGAAAGACACCAAAAGATCTGATTTTTACGATTGAATACCAGATGTTATATAAAACTATTCACTAATTGCTAGTTATTATTGAAAATTTTCAGTAAAAACACACAATGAATGACCAGGTCTTTGATAAATTGTCAATTCAATGAGACCAAATCCACTTCAACTTCAACAGTCTTCACGTGGCCAACTATCTTACAGAAATTTATTGACTAGAATAAATTGTGAAGAATCAAATCCGTGCAAAATATACTACTGTGTAATATATAAAACCCTTTCATTTATTGTGATGTATGGCATAGATTCTGATTCTTGAAAATTTTATTCTGGTCTGTAATTGCCAAGATATTTTGAAAAGCTTGCAAATTTAAAAATATAAAGTTACCAGGTTAACCATTTTTGATTGAAATTCAATACTTTAGAAACATATTTGAATTTCTGACAAATATTTGCTTCAATTTAAATGATAGAAAAGATGGAGAGGAGGACAGCCATCGCATAGAATGATCTTTCGTTTGATATCAGACCTATTTTCAAGACTCAAAAGACAGTTATTCTCAATAAACTCAATGGTTGTGCAGAGTTTGGAGCACTCCTTGCAGTTATGGGACCGTCGGGTGCGGGACTCACTTCTCTTCTCCAGTGTTTAAACGGTTTAAATAATTCAAAGCTTAGCGAAGACACGAAAATACTATTAAACTCTTCCGAGAGAATTATCTCAACTTTTATCGGACACAACGAAAAGGAGTTCCTTATTATGGGTTTGACTGCAAAACAGAATATGATTTACGCCTCGAAACTCAAGAACAGTAATTGTGGTGAAGATGTGGACCACGAGATGAATGTCCAGCAAATAATGTCTGACCTTTTAATCAGTGATACGATGAACACAAAGGCAGAGAACATGAGTGGAGGGGAACAGAAACGACTGGCCATTGCTCTCGA
>JAQGBD010000301.1:0-36003 GCA_034698165.1 Punctoribates punctum | reverse complement strand
CCTACGATCCCCCTACTACCCCCTAGAGTCGCGGACCTTCCGTATGCCTGGAATAACCCCTTGGTTTTAATTGAATCTGAGATTTACTGCTTCTAAATTGAGATCAAGTAGAAGATCTCTGTTGAATGATCTTGGTGTTTCCTAACATTAAGCCCATAAAATTGCGTTCATTTTCTATGGTTTTAGAGATGAAATGAGAAGATCACTATTTTTCAGATGAAATAAGTTTTGTGTTTATGTCCCAAAAGTCTCGTTTGTAATCATATTCAACAGAAAGTAGTTATGAATTCTTATGGCTTTCTTTCGCTGACTATTGTATTATATATTATATAATATTATATATATTATAATAATAGTGTTTCTCCTAAAAACTCATATTTATTAACACAATGTTTGCGTTGTTTTATAATCATAACAATAATCATAATTTTAATGCAAAAGTCTAAGTCATTGGAATCATGCTAAGTGATCATGCTGAATTACTGCTCATTTTTCATATTGTACTTCTGGGAAAATCACTAGAAAATTACCTAGCATTTTCAACGGTCTATTAATTTAGTCATTTAAATGGCTTGAATTGAATTTCGCCTCAAAAATGTGATGTAAGCATATTCTGGAAACTTCTTTGCAAGTTTAAATTGAATATTCGATGAGCCATCAGATAATATAATCCAGGGATCTGTGGATCCGTATTTCAATTCTGTGCTGTTTGTGAATATTGATGTCCTAATCATTAATGCACAGCCTCTTAGCCTCTTAGCGCACGACAGGTCTTAAAGTGGATTAAAGTCGGAAATCCCGCTCAAAAACCAATAATTTTTTGGAGTATAGCAGAGGAGAGCCATAGCACACGACTCTGGTATAGTTGAGTCGCAAACGAAAATCATTTATAATTAATGATTACGAAAATTAAGTGAATTATTTATAAAAGAGCGCCAACACAGGGAAGGCATCCCTTGTTTTCGTGTAAACACTTTTTGAATGTTGAGGACAACGACTCTTTGCTTTTTTTGTGTTTCAGCCTCTGAGCCATTCGATGAATAATTAATTGTTTTCTGTAATAAAACAGTCGGGTCTTGAAAATCAAGTCCTCGACTGCCAGAAGAATGCATGTAATCAGTCGGTCCGTACATTAGGTCTTCGGTTCTCTACTGTTTTGTGTCATATATTTGATATGCAATTAATTAGTTGTTTCGTTATCTTAACTAAAAGGAAGCCTAAAAACATGTTTTCCAAATGCGAACTCATTTTTTGATAGATAACAAAATTCTTTGCTAAGAGTATTTTTGGAATTAATTTAAGACCTTTTTTCGTATAACTCTTCGGTAAACACGATTTAAACGAATAATCTTTTATTTTGAGTAAAATCTATTTTCTCAGCGAAAAAAATAATTAAACAAAAATATTTTTGCATTAAGTCTTAAGACTAGAAAAACAGAGGACTGGGAACAGAATAAGTGTCAGAAATATATTTAATTTGAATCAATAAACGAAAACATTATTCTTCTTTGAATTAATATCTTTTCGTTTCGTTTCATTTTTCAGTTATTCCGTACGAAGGCCTTAACTCATATTTCAAATGACAAATAAGTTTTGCAAGATTTGAAAAATTCATTATTCATGAAATGAAGAAGAATTAAAAACATATGAATGAAATGATGGCATAAATTATTCATTTCTTGTGCCGATCGGAGTCAGGATTCTTGCTATTTATTAAAGAAGTTGTGACTTCCTATGGATTCACATATCATTTGTTTCATTATATTCTATATTTATGTCTTATATTTTCTTTATATTTAATTCTTGTCTACAAAAATGATTTGAGTTTCCCTTTTGACCCATAGATTAGCTTTTTTCAGTGAAAATACTTTTCAATTGAGAGCAAAGGCAATGAAAGAGTTTTGTTGTAATCTGGAGTTTACATTACAAAAGAGTCGCTACTTTTTCAAAGTCTGGTCAGAAGTATATTATATAATAAATACGGTATATATGTATGTAATGAACAAATAAAACCCGAATTTTATGTTTGATTTGTTTCTCAGGACTTATGATTCAATAAATAAGTGATGCGATTCTCTGATCCGTTGCTATGACGACATAATTCTGTTCAAATCAAAAACAAATAAAACTCTATATAAATAACTTAAAGTTTTCGGAAATAATAGCAAACAAACAAAACGGAGAAAATATTCTCAAATAAATCGTTTTATTCCATACAAGGATTGAGTCAAAAACAAAAATGTATTTTCGCAGGATTTGACGTTTGCACAGAATAGGCACACCATTAAAAATTCATGTAATGGTTAATAAGGGATTACAAACATAAAGGATAGACGGAGTGGTTGAGTCGGGGTATGACCAGAATTGGACATCTCTAGCATATCCATCAGATTGTGTGAGAGATAAGGTGTGGCCATTCTGTGCCATTCTGTTGCTTCGGTTATTTGTTTGAGTCGTATATTCGTATACTTCAGAGAAGAGATGTTTGAGTCACGGATAGAGAGAAAAGAAACAAACGTTGTCTTCATATTTATATAACTCATATAAACTGACGTTTTATTGACATAAGCCGTGACTTACCGGTAATGCACAGCACATCACAAGACTAACCTTTTTAACCTGAAAATTATTTTAATAAGGAGTGCAATCAACAATTTGCATGTTCAAAAAGAGGCACATGACTTGACCTCCAACTCCATTATCAGTATTGACTCAAATATTTTAATGAGTAAAACATCTTTTCCTCGAAAAACAAGCGACAGAACAGAATAATAAATAAAACTGTTTCTCGACTATGAGCGCCAAACCAATTAAAACAAGCATGCTCATATAATATCAGTAGATATCTACTGATATTGTGAACAACAAAGTAATGATTTGATTAATTCTTGTCTTCATATCAAATAAATTATTCATTGCTTTAGTTATATATTCATTGCAAAAGTGATAAAAGTCTTATGAGTTGTAAAAATTAATTTTATTTATTCATTGAAAAAATGTTTTCTTCGTCTCTACTCTTCGTTTGATTATAGGAAGCATTAAAACTAATGAATTTTATGAGTACTCGAGGAGAAGGACTTCATTAATAGTGGGAATAAATTTGAAACAATAAAAAGCAATTTTTAGGATCGTTTGAATTAATTACGAGATTAGGATTGAGTTCAAGTCTTGATTACTCACAAAACTCCTCAAAAGCTCACGATTTGGGCCCAAAATCTCGAATAAGGAGAAAATAGTTTAAGTTTTTTAAAGAAAAATAATCTAAATTCTAATGTTTGGGAAACTATTGTGAAGGAAATTCATAAAAAATGCTAATTATAGTGCATTCAATCATTGGATGCCTTCCTTTCAAAATATCAAATAACAGTTATTTTGGTGAAGCACTGCATAAAAGAGTGGAACGGATTTTCAATTTTGAATTTCAACCGAATTTCTATCCATTCTTTTGAGTCTGAGTTTAAATTTTTGATTTTGTATCCGAATTAAGTCTTATTTTTGTTTAGAAATTATAGTTCAATACTTTGCATGAATTCATAACTCATACGGTCTTCGGCTCTCAGATCACGACTCAGTTCAGTGAAATGATCCGCAAAAAGATCGATAATCTCATTACGAAACTCATATGTGATTTATATCTGATTTAAAATCAATTGATTCGAATATAATAGTAAACTAAACAATGGCTTTGCCTTAGTTTTGCTCGAAATGAAGTTTTTATCACATTTTGATATCTTAATTACATTTTGAAGATGCAAAATAAGCAAGCAACCCAAGTATTCCAGTCTTGATTGTCGTGGCTCTGCATAATTGCGGTGAAATCATTTGAAATTTCATTTACAAAAGTGGTTTAGAAGTGTAGTCTCTGTGACTCAATTAAAGTCTATTTGAATTAAACTTTTCTATATATTTGAAAATTTCGATTACTCTTCTAATTGAACTGAATTTTGGTGAAAATGATTGAGGAATGGATGAGAGGAATGGTATTTAATGATCGATAAAAATTTCACTCTTCGGCAACGCTTTACTCAATGCTATTCAGAGATTGTTTTTGAGATTTTTTATAAACGAATTTCCGTAAAAGTTGTCTAAAACAGTGAACCCAATAATGAAAGCAATACTTTTAATACAAAATCGATCAGAGCTTCAAATAATTTCAGTGATTAAATGTTTTGGAGGCAATTCTCGCTTATTGTGTACTCCTTTCAAAACAAAATATAGTTTTTGTAGTTTTTCTTCACCCCTCACATGAAAATGTTATTCAAAGATATTTGAAACGAGTTTTGCATCAATGAAAACAAAGAATTCATTTTTAATGACAATCGTTAAAATTTTGACTACCAATACAATTACCTAGATAAACAAAAAGCTGGTATATAAATTCTTCACATGAAATAACCCTGTTCTTAAATGAATCAGTTGTGAAACATATTGTTCTGATGAAAGATGGTATTCACCGAAAGGATGGTTCTCTTGTTTATTGGAGAGAACTCTTATTCTCTGCAACTTTATTCATAAGGGATTGACAATAGTTTGGAAACACATAGAGAGCGCCGAACTTTTTGATCGATTTTGTGTTCACTTTGTTTTTTCATCGCTTTCAGCCTTTTTTCCGATACCACTGTTTTTCAATCCATTTCTGTAATCTTTGTTTGAGAAATAAATTCACTTCAGTTGAGAAAACACTTCTGTTATTCTGTTTCACACTTTGAGACGAATGAGAAAAAATCACGAAAACTATTTCAGTCTTTACTCTGGAATTCATTCAAAAGACTTTAAATACTTTGAAATACTCTTTTCATTCAATTTTTGACTAAAAAGAGAAATATTTTTGTGAATAACTTTTGAAATTTTTTGCGGAATATTTCAGATTTCAATTATTCCAAACCAAATATTTTTGGCAAAAGGTCTCCAATTTCAACAAAATATCATAAAAACTCATGAAATCTAATATTTACGGAGAATTTAAAAAATAAAAGGCAAAAGAAATGATGTGAGAGAGAGAGAGAGAGAGAGAGAGAGAGAGAGAGAGAGAGAGAGAGAGAGAGAGAGAATCTCATAAAAGCGTTATTTTCGTCGATTAATCTTCATTTGGTTTCGTTTGTTCTTAAGTTTTTCATTCAATACAAAACTCAGTTTTATTCTCTCTTTTAATCTTATGTTTTGATTTCCTTTTGTACCGGAGTTTGCCTAAAGATCTCACACTTTCTCCTACTCCTGAACTTCCTTTGAGAGATGACCAAGCAAATAATCGTAAAACAGCTGGAGATTTCAACAGATTTTAGGTATATAATATCCTTAATAAAGTAGCAAGACATCTAAAAATTAGATTTGGACCACTATAAGAGAGCTTTAATTTGGGAAAGAGCTAGCTAATTGAGTTAGGAGTGGACCACCTTGTCAGCGTTGCTTCAATTTAGTGGTGAAAATGGCCTTTTCTGGAACCGATATTTAGAGTAATAATAACGATTCTGTGCGATCATTGAGTAATCCATTTGGGGCTCTAAACCAGGGAATGTCATGAATGTCGTGAGCCGTAACCGTTTCTCAATTTCCTAAAGTCCGCCACTCTTTTCAATTTGTGGTCATTTCTTAAGAGTTGAGTATAAAAGTCGAGAAGACGTCGAGAAAAAAGTAAAACGACTTTTGGGAGTATTTTTCATCGCTTTTAAGCTCTTATACTCTTTGGAGGCCTGAGTCCAGTGAACAGAACAATGAATGGAAAGCACTTTTACTCTCCTGTGCTTTGATGTCACACTTTCATCCATTTCTTTCTGATTTTTCGTATATACTTCTTATTTAGAAAAACTATTGCTTTGAACTTCAGAGGAGCAGTTCAGTGATCAGCTCCGGTCCGACATTTGTCAGACTCAATAGTGTGTAACAAATGATTGACATTACGCCGATTGGTCTGAAGTCGGGGCCACTTATTATAAAATATAAGTCACACACAAACCTTCTTTTATTGAATGGCTTTTCATTCATTTTTGATGTGCCTTTCAATACAAAGAAAGTAGTTTTAGTGAAAGCCAACGACTAAAGAGAAACAGTTCAATGATTATTCAATATTTGAAAGATTAGTTTCCATCTCTCACTTAGCGTTGAGAATCGCAGCTGTCTGTGCACTCATCCCAAGTGTCACCACTGAATGTGATGGACCAGACATTCACTTAGAAAACTACTTTCCACTCAATCTTTACTCAACATAAATATGCAATCAATCCATCACTGGTTTAGTGTTTGTTTTTCATAAAACAAATGCAAAATAAGATAACATTTTTGAAGTATTTTTATTTGAATTCTCCCTTAAAATGATTGCAATAGAAATGCGACGAAATGTAAACCAAATGAGTTTGTCTTCACTTAAATCATTCAATTAAGAAGTTTCATAAGATTCCAGAATATAATTACAACGAGAAAGAGCACAGCCTACTACTCAGTTATGCTTTTAATCCCCATTTAATTGACACCGAGTTAATTGAGGAAATTTTTGTGTTGAGCGCTGGATCTGTATTCTGTGCCGACTCTGCATTCTTTTATTCTGGACGCGAATCAAGACGTTTAAGGACCGAATGTTTTCTAAATTCAAATTAAAGTCTTTCGCTTATAAATTATTTTCAAATAAATATCAAACCAGAGCTCAGTTGAGAAGAGTCTGTGCCCTTAATTAACATCAAGTAAATGAATGGCTGACACTATCGTTAATAGTAATCGCTTTCTTTCACACAAATTCCTCAACAATGAGATCCAGAGATCGTGCCATCAGTTGTGCCATCAGTTGTGCCATCAGTTGTGCCATCAGTTGTGCCATCAGTTCTGCCATCAGTTCTGATTAGATCTCAATTAAAGCCCAAATTTTAAACCAAAATAATTAAACCTAAAAAAGTGTTTTATCGCAATTCGGATCTGATATACAGTAATGTCTGCGCTATTATTAAATAAACAAGGATGTGCAGGCATGCTCATCTAATTGCCCGGCTCCAGATGCCTATCGGACTCAATTTAATGATAATAAACTGGATGAAACTTTCAGATATAGCCGAGGAAAAGTAATGTTTTAATTTTGTCCGGAGGAAGCCAACACACCCTTGCACATTCCTGCCAAACATAATTTAGAGAAATGTGTTTTTCGTTGGCTTTGAATGGATTGGAGTCAATATTCTTGTGGTTGAACTTCAATTAAAAATGTATAACATAGGAGATTAGAGATATGATGTGCAGATATGGTGTGCTATCAACTCATTTGATAACATCTGCTGTGGCTTCAAATGTGTAAAACTTTTTTCGTCATTAAATAAGTTTTTGATCTAAAGTTGATTGCACTCCAAATGTCATTAATTTGATCCTCTATTGAGAGATCGCATATCGTATTACCCAATAATCAAATGTTGAGTTTAACTGAAATAAGTCTTCTTTAAAATTAAGTCATTTTCTAAGTCTAACTAATAATTTGATTCATTCTTTGCGAGTTATATAACGTTTTTTGCCACTCATTCCCTGTAATAGAGTATTGTATAGCAATTCAATTATATACGAATCAGTTTTCACATCAGTTTCATAGATATTATTATATGAAACAAATCATTATTTATTGTTATTATACGGATATATAAATATATATTTTTAGGAAAACAGTAATTCTTTAAAATCCTCACTAAATCTTAGTTAAAAATCTGAAATCTAGTCATTAATTTGGCCGACATTTTCAACACAACAAATAAATTCAATTAAACCCTAAATCTGATTATTAATCAAATAATTGTCATTCAATTGAATGACTTTTCACAATAAAGTCACTCAAATGTTATTTATATCGTATTTTATTTATTGAATAAATTCCAGCAGAAGTATAGTGAAAGAGTCAGATGTTTTGGCAAATATAAGATGATCATGGTGTTCTACGCTAATATATCGATTAATTCTGTTGTTATCAAATTACAGGGACTCTCAGAATCAGAAGAATATCATTAAATTATGAGTGAATTCACCTGAAAACGTATGAAAAGGTATTATTAGTGATCACACCCCTGAACCTGAGTGAACAGCACTGAACACCACTGAATGCATTACTTAAATGAATTGTGTTTATAGCCATTGATTCAGAAAAATAGTAATTGCTTTCAAACAATCTTAAAATGTAATAAAAACGATCGTAAAATATAATAAAATATAATATTTATTTACTCTCAACTATCAAGTTTCAGCTTCATTGGAATTAATTGAAAATATGGCTCTGATATATTAGCCATGATTTACCTAGTTCAATGAGCTCCGGAGCCTTTAATAACGCTATCATTAAAGCGTAAAAGATTTTCAAATATTTTCAAGACATTAGAAGAAAATTAATTGATTTTTGTGTCATTTTGTGCGAAACGTTAGGCACTCCATAGCACTCCATAGGCCTCCATATCGTAGGCGTTATATAATCTCAACATTTGATCACAAATAGAAATGTTTAGAAATTATTTAAAAATCTTTTGGAAAATCGCTTTTTTAGCGAAAATCGCATTCAATTTGATTTATGTCTAAAGAAATAGAGAGAAGTCTTTACATTTGAGTCGTTGTTGAAGTGAAAAATAGTTTTGCGATTAGTATTAAATATATATTCGTATACATAAAGCGGAACAACAAATAAAATATATAATATATTAATCAGACTTATAAGCGATTAATTTCGTGTAAACTTCTTTTAAAACTCAAAATAAAAGTTGTTATAAAAGTCGCGAATTTCAATGGAAAACGGATTTTCAGTATAATTCGTAAGCATTTCCCGACAGGAGTTCGCATTAAATTATCAATAATAGAGTCCATTAAAAACAGTTTACATTAATAAATGTTTCGGATTCGTGAAGTACTCCAAAGTATATGCCTTTTAATGAACTTAAAGATACATTTGATGTGAATTCACGTATATTTAATTCTTTCTCAAGAAATCCAATTACAATTACAAAAATGTCATATCCTCTTGGCATTAATTCGGCTGATATATGCCCGGCTCAGACTACTGGCAAAAGCGGCGGTCTCTTGGCTCAGGAGAGAAAATATTTTCAAAATTCACGAATTTCTTGTGTGTTATCTCAAACTGAAAGATAAAACTGGAGTCGAAGTAATTCAAAATAAAATAGCGTTTGGAGTCAAACACTACTGAAAAAGACATTATTTTGAGAACAAATTCCTGACTATATTCTGACAATATTTTGCTTTTTATTTATTTTATAGTTTTATTTCTCAGAAGTCTATCTCAAGTCTACTCCAAAAATATTACTTCAGATATAATAAAGGCTTTGAATTCTATTCTCTGCAATAAATTAATAAAATTTATGTTTCAAATGAAAGACAAAACAAAAGCAATTTTTGCGAATAAATAATTTCTTTATTCTTCACTTTTATTGTTATTTATGTCACAATCACTCAAATCAATCAATTTTTATATTCAATAAACAATTTTTTTTTTCAATTACATGGACTCTAAAGAAAAGTAATTTAAATTTCATTATTAAAAGCATTAAAGCATTTTGGGTTCAGAATTGAAATTGAATTGAAATCTCGTTATTTTTATTATTTGTCTGAAATTCATAGATAACTAATTCAAAGAAAAACACATCAAATGTGTTGTAAAAATCTATTACACGACTGTTATTAGGGCTGAAAACAATACAATTTGTGATAAAATTGCGGTCTTATTCTCAATTGTAATGGTTTTCAATTGAAACTGACTTAAAGACAAAATTTTTATTACCATTCATTAGACGACAGACAAAAGTTTTGGATTAGTTTTTGGGGTAAAGTCTTCTTCTGATTAGTTGCAAGAAAATGGTTGTAATAAAAATTTATAATTTAAAGCACTATCGTTAGGACTGGAGATGAGGGACATTGAAAAAAAATTGTTGATTTTGAACAAATGGATAGATCCAAGATTATTTCATTTGTAATTCTGTGTAATAACAATTAGGGGCCGACTATCAAACTCTGACATTCATATCGCACAACACATTGTAATCATAATAAAGTAATTTATTTGTTAACTGCTTTCTTAAAATCGCATTTTGAAAGCATAATAGTCTATCATTTCCTAAATATCCTGCAAATAATTTCCTTTTGAAAGTATAACACATAAAAAAGCGAAAATATTGACGCCATAAAAGAGCTTTGAGTGACTTAACCATCAAAGTTATCATAGCTGTGGTCACATCACAATTGGCTCAGAATAACCTCATATATGAATACCTTATTATAGGCTATGCTTTACATTTCAATTACAGATCTTTAGGCAAATTGTGTTTAAATTGTGGCAAGGCACTTTCGTAACTTCATATACATTATGGACGCTTATTTATAAATAGGCGCTTCTTACTATTTAGCTAGTTAGGATTCAACCCGAAATCGCCTGCCTTAATCAATTAAATTAAATCAATGAGTTACTTGCCTTTTGGTGTTCTTATGGTGTGCCTTATGGTGTGCTAATGTAATGAATTCGTTTCCTGCCATCGCTTTGATTATCGACTGACCAGAAGACCAACTCATGGTTTCAAATAGTTTAGTGGAGTTCCCGAAGAGATTAAGTGATTGTTTACTCAGTTATTGGATATGAATTGCAATCAAATGTCTAATAAAGTCAATCGACTCAATCAGGTCTCAAATGCACTCATAAACCAAATGAGAGGACATCCTCTCAAATGATAGTCACACATCAATTAAACTTGTCCAATTTAAGTGGAAATTTACATAAATGTGATGGTTGAAATATATGCTTGTTGACACTTTTCTCAATATTGTCAATAATTGAGCAAAACTACCGAAATATGAGTTTTGATTTGAAGGCAAATATATTGCGCCAAAAACTATCGACTCTTAAGTTGACATAAATTATGAGTCTTTAACAAACATGACTTCAATTAATTGATTGCAATTTATTAGAAATTTTAATCTAAATACTAATGCCTAAAATATGGAGCAATTAATCAGCCTGCTCATTCTATAAATAACATGCTAATTTCCAAATGTTTGAACTCTGATTTAATTTTTGTTTTAAATGAATTTCAATGAGTTTTGTTAATCAAAGCCCTAATGAAATGCATTGAAATTAATGTGAAATAAGTTTTGTTGGACCCAAACATCTGTCCTCTGTTTGAATCACAGAATTTATTCATTTATTGATACCTTGGAAATGGTTGAAAAGAATTTTTTATTTCTTAAACTCCATTGAATTCCATTAAATCCTCAATAATAGGAAATTCATGAAATGCAAGTGAAATGTATCGCAAGACTAGTTTTCTTCACTTTTATCAATAGTGAGTTCAATGGAAAAAGAGATAACTCTGAAGGAAAGCCTAAATTGAATTGAGATCTTCTATAGAAGGCATTCATATGCAGCCATTCAGTGTAAACTAGCTCGATCAATAATGTTAAACCATTTTGATCCAGTTAAATTGATGAGTGAGGTGTTAGCCCAGCGCTCATTATTCAACAGAAAAAGTTAATAAACAAGAATTTAAATCTTTATTAAATAATTATTTAATTATTAATACCTTTATTTACATTATATAAACATTAATAAAATGATTTATTTACAGATTATTGTCAGCAATGAGTAAGAAAATCAACTCAAATATATTTTAGACTATTATCACAAATCGATAATCTTATATACAAAACATTTTTATATGAATAAAGAGAGAAAAATGATAAGGAGAGGGGCAGAGAGGAAGGGGTGGAAAGTGGGAGAGATTTGGGAAATAATTTGGTCAAAAATGTTTGAATAGATTTGTTAATAATTAAAATCGTTTGAGTTGTATATAAAATGGAATTAATTATACTTTACATTAAAATTTATAAATGTTTTAATCCATTGAGAAATTAATTATCAGTTAATTAATATAATTTATCTCAACTTCTATTCAAATGGGGTTTTAAGGCATTGTTTCTGACATTTGAACGAATGGTTTGAAAATAAAAAATATTTAATTCTTATAATTTGATTGTTGTTTAAAACTAATTAACAGAAGACTGACTCAAACTGACTGTTAGTTCATTACTTCGGGAGAGAAGTAATAAAAATAATTGTCATACAGTTCTAGAGCTGAGGCTTTTGAAAGCCTATTGTTTTTCTGCTGAGAAAAAGTGAGATCTCTCTGAATGTCGGTCGCGAGACATCATTTGTTTGCCAACAGTCGAGCATCAGGTCATATATCTCTTTAGGACATCCATCAGGTCGTGGAAGTGCCATCACTGCTCTCTGATCACTGCCATCGGTGTACTGATGATAATAATTGTCTTTATTATCACAGTCCTTATAATTGAACAAAATATATATAAACATATATCAGTCAACTTATGTTTACAATAATGAGAACATATGAGAAATGAGTGATTCTGTGCTCACAATCCTTACAATATTAGCGGTTTGTTCGTGAATTGAGACAAATGTTTTGAGAAATGACTGGTCGTCCAAATTGTGGAAAGGCTTAAGTGAACAATACGTCAATATTTCCCAAAACATAACACCAAATGAATAGACATCTGATTTATTGCTGAAAATGCCGTGAAGTAGAGCCTCAGGACTGGCCCATCGAATGGATATTCCATTAAGGTAATCGTTCTTATAAAGTGAAGAGTAGGACCCGCTATCACTAATTTTTACGGTAAGATCATTGGTGTAGACCAACACATTCCGGGCCGCTATGTCTTTGTGGACAAAGCCCAGTGTTTCCAAGTATTTGAGTCCCGACGCGACTTCACTCGCGAAGAATATGAGCGTTGAACAGCTTTTTGGGTAAAAAGAGAGTTCAGTCAGCGATTGAGTTATTTATTTGTGTTTTAGCACTAAATTCAATGTCTTATAAATTGGTATAAATGCAAGAAATGGTATAATTTAGTGAATCATATGCTTAGATCCGATTCGGGTTTAGTTAGTGTCGGATCCCTAAAGAGATTTATTAGCAATAAATTTGTTGATAAATTACGACATATGCTTACAATAAGATGATTATTGCAATCAGAGTATAATCTCTACTGAAATATATCCGCAATTCTTATGGTTTATGGCTATTGAATCAGAAGAGCTTTTCTATACATAACTCGCTATCAGTTCGTTATTTTTATTATTAGGACTCGATTTATAATCTCAAGGAAGGGCTCAGACGAACACACTGTTCAAGAATTGGATAATTATCGGAATGAGAAAAAAGCATTTTCGCGAAACATCATTAAGATTGAGGCAAATAAAGGTCCGGAATAACTACCGACGAGTTTTAGTGGAAAGTAGTGACTACTCCTTCCTAATGGCTTTTCAAATGAAGGCAAAGGTTTAGAATCTTTTGTTTTTAATGATAATGAATTTGGTGTTTAAAGAGTGGAAAGTGTCTAAAAAGAAATATCTGTTTAATCGTCTTAAATATGAAGTGAAGATAAATAATATTTTCCTGTCTTTTGTCGCAATTGTTTTCATTAGGATTTGAGTGCACTTTAATAGCATTTATTAAGTTTGCATTAAAATGCATTCAAACGTCACAACAACTGCTGTTAATAATTGTTGTCTTTAGAAATAGATATCATTTATGTCTTTCGTAATTATGATTTCAAAAATATAAGTGAATACAAAATTAGAGTTGAGGTGAAAACACTTTTGGAAAACCTGATAAAGGACTCCATTGAGAGCAAGACTCAAAACTTTATAAGAAATGGTTTGTGAAAAAGAATTATTTATAATTAGAATAATTATTTTGTTGGAGAGCACAGCACAGCACAGCATAGGACAGGTATCTCAATATAAATCTGGTATATCAGTAGAAACTGTTTTTAGTTTTGATTCGTGAGAAATGTTTGATATATTTTGTTAGAAAAGAAGAGTTTAAACTTCGTCTCAAACGTCAACTTAATTATGATTTAACGATAAATTATTATCAAAAATGGAAACGAAATTAATTTTTTAGATAAGACTGAGTTTTGAAAACAGATCGCAAACTATTGGTCCGACAGAAGGCAATCGACGAGAAATTAGTGAAGTCTAGGATATGACATGACTTACGTGATGACAGAGGGATCGCATTCCCTCAGGAATTGGTTGAGATCACAGTCTCCGTACTCAAGAATAAGACCGAAATAATCACTCGTATCTAAAACGCCAAACAGTTTCGCAAATTTATCACAATTTTTAGATAATTGACACAAGAATTTCATTTCGTCTAAAAATTCTTGTTTGAGCTGAACGTGAATTAATGTCTTCACTAAAACTATGTCTTTGTTCTGTTGCTTCTGTTGGGGTTTGGCTGCGATTCTGGAGAACCAGACGTCACCGAACTTAGAGTTTCCCATCTTATCGAAGACAAAAATATCGGTTTCGTTGAATCTTTTGATTTGATTTAAGTCTACTGAACCGTTCCTCTGGTGATGAGTTTGATTATGTGTTGTCTGAGAAGCCATAAATGTGGAGAGAAGTGGCGTTTGTTGTGAGGAATAGTTGGCTGACTCGTAGTGGTTGAGCACAGGTTTACCGTATTTATTGTTAGAGTCATTCAAATTGTGTTTCGATTTGATTATCTCCGAAGAGGCGTAATATCGAGGATTTGTTTTGATTCCCTTCGATGTCGGCATTTGTAATGATTTTGATTTGCCGTTCGCACAGATCACATCCGGCACAGCATACTCGGCCTCGTCCTCGTTTGGCGACAGATCTTTGGGCTCACAATATAGCAGTGTTTGAGGGGTTGTTATCTTAGGAATGTCTTTCATATTGACGGCCGCGTTCTCCGATTCAATGTCAGTGTTGGATATCTCTCGAAATACATTTCCTTTTCTGTTATTGTATGCCCTCATCACAAACGATGAGATAACCATAAGCACAACCACTCCTAATGTCACTAAAGTTATGATCATAAGTGAGTACTTCATTGTCATTTGGTCCGCGTCTTTAGTGGCCAACGGAGTCAATGAGTTGTTATAATTGAAATCAGAGATTGTGTCCAAAGTTTGCTCGAAATCAAACAAATGGGTTGCGTTTGAACTGGAATTCACTGTTGACTGGGAGTCAAACGTAATCTCACTTATATGAAGCCATTTGGCACCGAATTTGAAGCTCATTTTGACGAACCTCCCGATCCTATATTGCAAGTGTATTATTACGTCTGCAAATTAAAGGCACAGACAAAAAAAGTTTATGAGATTTTCGGCACAAATGAGAATCTGATAAAACGGTTTATAGCGATATAATTGAAGCAATCAATCAAATAAATCAATTGAATAACTATTTTATAGCATTTGTTACATTAGTTACGAGACTAACCTCTGGGTCTTTCCAGTGTGTTATCCGACTGATAGGTGTAAACGATGGGAACGTTAGACCATTTGATGCCATCGATGCTGAACCATATAAATGCAGAGGAAAATACTCTGACCTCTCTGTTGAAGTTGTTGTGACAATTGATGTTAGTTGTGGTGAAGTTGCGGACTGTCTCGAAGTCGAAGACAATTTCAATGCTTTGATTAGTGTTTTGCCAACCGATCCATTCGAATGCTTTATTGATTTTGTAATTATCGAGTCCTTTGATGCCATCGACCAGTTGTCCCAAACCGGCTGATAAATAGCCGGAATCACTTATTAGGCCGTCATATGTTATGTCCATTAAGTCTCCGAATCGACTGCCTTTGACGCCATTTGGCATCGAATATGCGATCGGACCTAAAATTACAACAGTATTACACTCTTGGACTTCAAGTAATGACTTTTGAATCTAAGGCTTTCCACACAACCATCCATTGAAAGTCTTGTATTGAATTCTGAATTGCACTCAACTATCGATATATAATTCAGAGCCAATCAATCTTTTACTGTTCTTTTGTCTTAAGCGAAAGGGATTCCTAACTGTCTGTTGAACTCCTTTCAGCTCAAAATCAGACCTAAACTCGAGAGACAGTGTTTAAGATTCTTATATACTTTTGTTTTGTTTTCCGGTCTCCGTCTCCGAGACTTCTTATTCTTCTGTTTTAATGTCCAATAGAATAAAGCGATAAAAATCTCACTAAAGGTTTAATCTTATAATTGAATAATTTATTTGGGACTCAATTCTGTGCAAAGTTTGTTATGTTTTCCATTTTATCAAAATATTTCCTAAAAAAAGAAGTTTAACAAAAAAAAGTAAAGATAAGAAAATTTTGTCTGTTTTTGACATCAAAAACAGAATAGAGTTTTCATTTTCAGAAATAATGTTTGAGTTCTTTCTGTTGAGAATTCAATTGAATTTGTCTGAAAAGAGCCGCAAAAATGAGCACAGAATAAGAAAAGCAAAGAATGAGAAACAAAACTATACAATAAGCAGACTCTTAAGCAAATAATATAACTGCGAAGACCACGAGTAAAATATAATGATTGTGCTAGACCAATTCTCTGATTTCCCATGGGATAAATTAATAAATAATCGTTAGAAATATGTGAGAATAAGTGATCTGCCCTGGTCACTCAATCAATTGGATGGTTCAAGTTAAAAAACAAGTTAAGCTGGTTTTGTCTGATTAAATATTATTAAATAAATTGGTGCCAAACCTCTGTGAAGACAACCATATAATTCAAATCTGAGGCACACTGTTCTCAAATGCTTGGAATAAGGGAAGAGACGAATGTGTTTGACTCCAACTATGGGTATCTCCAAGTCGTGCTCAACCACTGAGTTTGTGTCCATATTTCCTTCGAGTAACTAATGAGGAAAACAGTTTGTATTTCAATCGATAAGTTCCACAATAATCGGTTTCAATTAATTAAAATTTACATGATTGCCATCCGGGCCCTTCCATCTGATCCAAGTGGAGCCATTATCGCGGGAATACTCGATTGAATACTCTTCCACGTACTCCACTCCATATCCTCCGCCATGTCTTCCCTGAGTAGCAATCCCTGTGATTACGTGTCTATCGGTTAAATCAATTTGAATCCATTCCTTTCCTGAGACGTTAGGATCGATTTGAGTGAGTGGGCACCATGCTCCTCCCGACTTATCCGTTTTCAGTCTAAGAAAGCATTAAAAGCATTAAAACCCATTTTGAAAGATAATTCAATTTTGTTGTTCATTAAAATCACTATTTCTATGAATTCAAGCGATAGAAACAATTTTGAAGAAAAAATAAAAATGAGTTTAATATTTATGGTATTTATTTGAAGACACAATTCGTTTGTTTTATACGAAAATAATTTAATCGCTTTTGAAATTGAAGTTTAAATGATTCGTAAAAATGAATTATTTAGCAGTGAATACATAAACAAATGATCTAGTTCATCCAAATAAATCAATCATATGATGATTTTGCTCAGAATAGAATTTAGAGCTTAAAATTGATTCGTAATGATCTGATTGTAACCAAATTCTATACTAACCGAGCAGTTTGTGGGCCAACACTCTGCAAGTTATAAGCGGATGACGCGGTTATCTGATCATCGGTTATGTCTCCCGATTCCAGGCCCAGGGCTTTGGGGCCTCCATTATAGTCACACAAATTGGTTTCCTTTGCCTCTAAAAGCGTGTCATCTGTTTTGGAATTCAAATTCGTTTTATTTAAGAAATGAGATAATACTGAAACTTATTTTAATAATAACCACAGAAATAAATATTTTTATATTGAGAAACAGATAACGTCCTAACCTTCAGATCATCTCAAAGATTATCTTTTGTTTTTCTCAGTCATTTATTTAATTAGCTAGCAACCTTATAAACAATGATAACATAAATTACATTTGAAAACTATTCATGTGAACAAAAATTTGATTTTTCGCTTTTAATTTTTTTAAATGACCATTGAGCAATATTATATGATAGGTAGTTTATCAAGGGTACATTATGCGGGTTAACCAGCAAGAGTTTGTCGAACCTGTTCTCAGTGAGTCATTGTTTAGTAGTCTTTCTGTGTCTGGAATTCATTGGATTTTTGAGCGGAAATGCAGTCGTGTTTGTAGTCTATAATTAAATTTGTGATAAACTTATTTTGAAAACTCGTATTCAAAGTCCGCTAATATTTTGAAACAAAGAGTTCTACACTTTTGACGAAAAACATATTTTCCCTAAAAATGATTGCATTTTGGGATAATTTTCTCCTTTTGTTTGGCATTTTTGTCTCAATTGGGTTACAAATGTTTGGAATTAAGCACCGAATGAATTCATTAAGACTTTTATGACTGGTATTTGTTTAGTCATTATGACTGTATTGTAAATTCATTGAACATTTATTTCAAAGGCATGTGATATTAATTGATAGGTGAGTCTGAAGGCAAACAAAAGGAAAGCCTTCTCTCAGATTATATTTATCTAAACTTTAGACTCAAAATTGACAGCAAAGGAAATAATGTACTAAGGATTCCAGTATTTTAAGAGATTTCAATCTAAAAGCAAAATGTGTGAGACTTTTGGGAAAGTATATGAAGTGCTCTTCAGTCAAGGTTTTTTAACCTTGCTATTTTGAAAGATTTACTTTTTCTCTCATCAATTGTTTGACTTTCATTCGGGTGATTACTTGAATTCATGTTTTCTTAATTGAATTAAATGTGAACAACAAATACACTTATGAATGGTGTATGAAATGAGCAAATAAGTGATTTTCTTGGAAACAACACAGAATAAAGTCGAGGCACTTGTCTATAGTTGGGTGGAATACCTGCTGCAGCTAATGTCGGTGCTGTCGATATGTTTGAGTTGTGATGTTTGAGCAAAAATCCATTACTCGACTTATTATAAGGAAGAGTCTGTCATAGAGTTAAGAAGTCTTTATAAATAGAGAGCGGCTTCTAATGGACGACAAATCCTTTAATGTAAATATAATCAGAGAAGCCGTACAACAGATTGTGATTTGAATAGTAATTTCTTGACTGTCACTCAATCCCTGTTCACTCGACACCCATTTCTAAGTATTTGTCGGCTATTTATCCGCAAAATATCTCTTTATTAGGAAACTATTGATGCAAATATCGGTTCGGCATTGACTCTGAATCAGAGAGAAAATTGCATTTCGTTTAATAATCTCCTGTTTTTGCATCTGTTCTCCGGTTTAATAACTACTTTGTGTTAGCCTTTTGTTGAACTAATGTTAGTGAATATGTATTTGTTGTGAAGGCTTTGTGTTTCTCTTTCTTATCTATCGATCAGAGGGTCAATAATTATAAGCCACACATAAGAGGCACAAACTTTCTGATAAAAAGGTTAATACTTATGAATGAGTGGAATAATAATAATAATAATTTTATTAGCTATTGATTAGACTGTTTTCGATGCCGTTCCCATCGGATATCTGTTACTTAAATAATGGAAATATATTTTTCAATAGTGACTCAAGAGATAAAAGTAGAGAACAGGAGAGTAATATCGGAAACGACGTAATCATTCATCAAAATAGTGACACCACTACTGTCTTATGTGTTGGCAATTCAATCACTCAATAAGCCATTAGGTATTGCCGACGGTTGTCATGAATTTGATGCACTCTTTTCTGTTTTTTCTCAAACACTTCACATGAATCTGAGAACCGATTCTTTAACACAACAATTGTTTTTCAAAACCAGAGAAATCTCTAAATCCTATGAACTGCTTATTCTATTGTTTTCGTAGCTTTTGTTTCATTGATTTATATATTTTTGGAAGACTTTTAGCGATGCATTCGTTGATAACTAACTGCAAATCTGGCAATTTTTGCTTCACGTTTATGACACTAACCATAAGTTAGATATATTGGCCGCCAAAATGACCGAAATCACAGCCAATGTGGCCGATAGAGCCAATAGAGCCGTTCCCCACTCACAGCCATATCCGTATGACTGAAGATAGTGAGCACTAAAATCACTTAAATTTTATAACTTATCTGATCTTCAATTGTTATTTTAGTGTTAGTTATAGATAGAAAGCACTCGTCGAGCTCTGCCCTGCGATATATTGTCATATATTGTGCCCCTCTTGTCATCGAACAACCAATTACTGCATTAACTCAAGCGTTGAATTATAGGAAAATTGGGCAAAAACTCAAAACACAATACACTTAACAAAGAATATCAAAACGCAAACAATTGGAAATCCAATGAATCAATTGATAATCAATGAAATAATTGAGTGCTTTTTGAGTTGAGTCATAAATAATAATCTAATAATAGTTATAATCAAATATGAGATTAATTTGAATGCAATAAACATAAGATTTGATACCTTTTAAGTCGTAAACTATTAAAACTATTAATTTTAGTGGAGTTTTATAATAATAGTGTTGTATAACAGCTATAAATACTCTTTTCTTATTCTATGCCAACAAATATTTAAATTGAAAGCTAATCATTAAAGTCCGGAATGAGTGAAGTCTTAAACGACTTAATCGGTGTGTTTCTCATCTGCACAGCACTGACAGTCGTAAAGACAGTCATCCGATTGAATATATAATAAAATGTTTGTTATCCATTCGAATGCAATAAAAAGAGAAGTGAAGAGAAATAATTTTACAACTTTTACAACAGTGAAAATATGTTCAATTATCAGCCATTGGGGTCTTTGAGCCCCTACTGTGCGCTCAATCTTCGCAAAGACTTTTGAGTAGAAGACAATCAGAGAAAATGCCGAAAAATAAGTAATAAAAAGCTATAACCAGAGAAAGAGGGAAATTATATTACATTAGATTTTTATTGAAGACAGAGCCGGGTATTCGTCTCATTAAAATGTCGACTCCAACAGAGATCACGTCATGTAATACATATCTCTATTAGTAATTAAACACCGAATGTGTGTCTAAGCTTTCAGACCTAAAAAAGAGGATCTCATGTGAGACTTATGTGAATACTTGAGATTATAATGTTTTCCGCACTTATGAGAGTTGACTAAAATGCGAAATTCAATCACTTATTCCGTAAGAAAAAACTTTATAAACAGATTTAAGAGAATATATTGATTTGGGTTTCACTACAGCTCTAGACTTAAATAAATGTATCGATTTTTAGACATAAGCTTTCAGTTCCTTTAATCACATTCAAGAGGAATGAGTTTCCAAACTATAAATAAATGACTTTTGAAATGAAAATTTTTCTGCTCTCAGAAACTGTCGGCAAAGAAATTAATCCATAATTTCTCTATTTTTGTGCATTTATTTTGTTTTTCAATTCAAAAACTCTTTGCCAATCGGTTCCACAATTTTGAATCTGAATTGTTTGTAACCATTGGTTACTGGCTTTCAAAAACATATATAAATATAATTTTATCAATTTTTCCAAATGATATCATATCTAGCAATGAATTATTGTTTAATTTTGTTATCTGGTTATTATTTTCTCTCAACTTTCATTTCTCTCTATGCTTTCGATTTTATTTACAATAATATCGTGAAATTGCACTCAAAAATATATATCAATATTTGATGAATTTGTATAGACTTTCAAATATTTATTATACGATCTTATCTTTCATTGAATTTGATTCAAAACTTTTAAGGATTAGTCTATAAAATAGTGGATAAAATAGTGGTATTGTTTATGTGTTCCCAAAATCATTCATTCATTCAATTCAAACAGTTTTCGGCCGTTTTGTTGAATGCATTTCCAAATCCCTTTAAATGCGTTTATTCTTCAGTAGTCGAGAATAAAATTATTCATTTGATTAAATTTTCAGTTTATTTGCATAAATGATTCATTCAATGGATTTGAATATTCGTCTGCTTTTAGTTTAAAATGATTTCAATTCTGAAGTATTTCTCAAAATCTAATTCTCTTTGTATTTGACTGGATTTGAGCCCTAATACAGTCTAATTCCGCTAATTATAATTATACCCCCTTTTCATGACTGCAAACTATATTTGAATTCAAATTTCAGGTGCTTTTGATTTTTGTTGAACACAAGTCAAATGCCTGTCCAGAGGATAGCCCTCTTATGATAGCTATTCTATGAGATGTGATTTTTTGATTTTCATAGAAATTCAAATCAAAGACTTTTAGAATAATCGAATCAATTACTCGTTTCAAGTATTAAGACATATGACAATCATATTTGGAATAAATTAGTGTCAGGGTAGAAATATAATAAAATTTCATTCCATTTCATTATCTATTTCAACATATTTTATAATTTTATTTTCATTTTATATATGACTCGAGTGAATAAAATGTTTGAAATTATAGCGAATGGCAAATGAGATTTGGTTAGGCAACAGAGGCATCTAGCAACTACAGCATGTAGCATGGTAATAAATGGATATTGAATTAAACTAATCAAAAGAGAGAGCGAATGAAAAATCTAAAAGTCATTAAAAGCAAATTTAATTCATTTTGAGCGCAACACAAGAGTTCTGTTTCTGAAGTGAACACTAAAAACATTTGAAAATTTAATTAAAAAATATTGTTTTAATGGACAGACATAACAGAGTTAATAGAGTTATCGAATTGTAGTGCTGTGCAAAAGACAATTACCTGAGTGTTGTTCGACGTCTGGATTGCTTTCCGCGTGAATAGCGATCAGAAGGGATGAGATGAGGACCAGAATGTGAACGACATTTACAATCACTACAAACGATCTCATTGTCGGCGATGAATGCATTTCAGTTCAGATGAATGCCTAAAAACATAACGAAATCAGTTTAAATACAAATTGAGTTTTATTGCAATACAATTGACTTTAATTTATAAATGTCTTGTGTTTTGAACAAACTTTTATTTAGTATTAGAATTGATGGCATGTTTTGCCAGTAATTGATTACTTTTGGAGTCAAATCGAGGACTCATTTGAGCTGAAGAACAGACACCGAAATGAGATAAATATTTTTCTGCTCAGACTTCAAATTAAAGATCACTAAAGCAGAAGAACAGAGAACTGTTTGGATCCTATGTTTGGCAACACTTAAACCAAATTTTAAAACATAGACTTTATTGTCATTCTCTATAAACAGAGGACTTCTTTCAAAAGCACTGTTTATAGTCCAACGAACAGTCCGTTTGATTAATTGGTAAACTTTTTTTAGAGGTCAGAGTGGAGAGGGAGGGCTGTTTGATCACGCCTGTGGACCGCCGGTCAGCGCCTTATGTGTCATTCGTTTGCAAATAGTGTCGGAGCCGTGATTTTGTGCCCTGTTTTTTGACTAAAGGGGCAAAACGTGTAATAAAATGTTTGATTGCTTTCCACTCCAAACATATACACACTTTCTGTGACTCTGTATAGAAATGGTTAACAAAAATATTTTGATAATATATTGACTCTCAATGTGGTTACCAGATGTGGGGCTCAGCATAAGTGTTGGCACAGGAATAACAATTGGAGCGAAAATAATGCAAAAATATTTTTATTCTTTTTCTTTAAAACTATTAATTTATTTAAAATAAAACTTTGGGCCAAAGTTTATCTCAAAATCTGTTTTCATAAATGGGTTGCAAAAAGTTTTTCATCTCTTCGATCGACTTTTTTTTCCTTATTATCATTACTTTCAGTTGATATTCACTTCGATTATGTTTTGATGGATACTTGTGCTCATCAAAAGTGGCACTCAGTATGTCGTTTATGCGGTGCCATACATAATATTCATAGCAAAGGATCTATCGATTGATATCAATCGTTAAACTAAAGAAGAAGTTTTCAAACTGAACTCAAACTACGAATACAAATGTTATGTTAATTCTGTGCAAAAACTCCAAAGTCTTAGTAATTTTTCGCTATCTTTTTGCCTGAGTTTATCGCAAGGGATACACACTATTGGATCAAAATTCAAAGAAAAAGGTTTACAATAAGGGAAGAAGTGTTTGATTTATTTGTCGCTTCAAATGATTGATTCGCCAAAAAGATAATGAGCTTTAAAAATCTCCACTCATTTTTTATCCAGCAATAAATTATTCAACAATTTTGTGCTAATTTTAATTTTATGTGATTTAAAGGTATGAATCAGAGGAATAAAACTTGTCTTTAAAGAAGAATTTTACGATCAATTGTGTCAAACATTAAATCCTAAATGATTTTACACCAATTTTTACGATTGATTTTCTAGTCTAACAAATGGTAATAATTTTTCATTCGAAAAATGATTGTGTAAACCAGTTATGTGTTTAGTCAGAGCACAGGCAGAGCACAGGCACAGCTGCAAAACCCTAATATAAGCATAAAAGACATACAATTGCCTCGAAATATGTTATCAATAGATGAGTACTTTATCGCAAACTTCACAATTTCGCCGATATTTTTAGAGCAAAGCGAGAAAAATGTGAGATTATTATTGACTAACCGGTGCTCTAATAAAGTTGAGTCGAAAGGAAAGGTAACCGACAGGAAAGAGACAAATAAAGCAAATAAAGGCTCCAATTGAAAGGTTTGCGAATATCTGTGAAATGTTTTTGTGTTAAAAATTGCAACAATTTTTCAATTTACTCCTTGGAGTCAATCCTAGAGAACATATCTGCAAACAAAATGTATTATTATTTCGATTTCTGATGAAAAGAGTAAATGTTTGCCTAATGTATACTAAAGAAGAGAGAATTCTCTGAATTATATGCCATTAGATGTATTACCTCCAGTAGATTAAACTCGAGCACAACTTTTTCTTATTCCTCAGTTCACCTAAACCTACAAATATTCTGTTCGAGTGCTCACCAGAAAAAACTACTGTGTTTTGCATTAACTTTCTTGAAAAATGCAATGATATTGATCTGGGGCTTCTCACGTGATATTAGAATCAAGGAGGGAGGGAGGGAGAGAGAGAGAGAGAGAGAGAGAGAGAGAGAGAGAGAGAGAGAACACTAGTTTAGAATAATATTTTGGTATTTTTTTCGGCACAACCTCTCGACTATAGCTATAATCATGAGATGCAGTGCAGAAGTTGTGCTCTGATCTCATCAGGAGTTGATCGACCATCGCTTGCAGTTCCATCAGATGACGTCCCGAATGCATATAAATATCAGTATTGCGTTTCATATTATGATTTTTCTCCAATAGCAGTGAATTTCTCATATTTTAAGTTAAAAACACATTTATATTCAATTTCTCTCATGTGGTGATTGAGTATATGATTTGCATAACAAGAAGCGCACAAAAAGACCGTTAACTCAGTTTCGGTGCACTTCTCAAGTGATGCCACTTTACGCACACCTTAAAGATTGTGTGCATTTTCTTTGAAATCTGAATCCTCTTTATTGAAATCACATTCTTTGCATTTATTTTGAGTATAAATTAAATTTGAAAAAAGGTCTGAGCGCTCGACATGTGTTCTGTTCTTAACTAACACCTAATCTTTATTCAGATCGATGTGAACCAAAATCTAATACTATTATCATATTATCATATTTTTGGCGTTTCTTTTATTTTTCAATAAAATTCAATGAAATTTCGTTTCATTCGGTGCTTAAGATTCATGATTGTGTGGCACGAGTAGTGGTTGGGCTCAGCACAAGACCTCCTTTTCAGAGCTGTTATGGCTATTTCTTTTTGCTGTTGACCAGAGTATAAAATATGTCTAACATTTTATGATTGTTTGCCTCAATTTCAGGCCTAATGTCTATCGGAGAAAATTGAATGAAAAAACCATTTATTTGTGGCCACAAATGACATGTCAGTCGATAGCACAGGAAAAATGAATGTTTCCAACGATATAAATAAATAAACTGATCCTAACCTTAACCGTATTGGGTTTGATAGCGCACAGAATGAGTACTTTCCTGGATCTTTCCTCTACTTGAGCCGAGGAACTGACTCACAATAAGGCGTACATCAATTGAATAATTAGGAAACGTAGGGATCGATCAAACTTTTAATGCGTTAATCATATGTTTTGTGAACCACTTTTGGCCAACAGTTCTCTTATCCCAATTCACTATTAGTTTTGGATCTACTCCTAAGTCGTGACCAATAAGGGATTCGCATTAAATTAGAGAATTACATAACTTGTGATAAATATATTGGGAGCAGACGTTTGAAAATATTCCCATCATTACTGTCTAATAGGACTGACCATGATTTCAAATGATTTAAAAAGTGTCTATTTTTCTAAACCAGTATTTGTCTGGATTTGACAAACCGGCCAAACCAGTGGTCACTTTATTATTGCAAGAGATGACAGATTTATTACATCTACAGCTGGAGAGCACAGCCACCACCACCAGCTCTCTGTCACGATCAGCCCTGGAATACCGGCTCAGACCTCTGGCTCACTATTAGGGCTCTCATAAAACGCAATCATTATAAGCTTTTTCTTATGTCTAGAAAACTACTCGAAGTTATATTTGTGTTTCGATTAGGAATTAAATACAAAACTATTATATAACACGAAAAACAAAATTAATCGCTTCAATAAATTAAGCGCTTCCACGACCGCCGCTTCCATTATCTGAGGCTGTGCTGGCCTTATGGCGATTATGGATTTTATGCCAGACCTTAATATTTCAATTTTGTGAATGTTTTTAAATTTTCTGCATTTGACTCATCTTTGATCGTATGACAGCTTTTGGTGAAAATGTTGATTACATTAATTGAAAACTAGTGTTACGTAAAAAAGTTGTAAACCTTATCACCGATTTTGATCACAAGTGTGGAAATATTTGGGTTTTAAACCCTTATATTTATTTATAAATTCTGTGCAAATAAAAGAAATGCTGAAAAAATGGTCCAATGAATGGATTCAAAGAAATAAAAAATTGAATAAAAGTCTGGTTTCACTTCATTTATGTAAGAAATGTCTTTGTTTTGATGGTTTGAGTTCTGTGTTTGTATTGTCAGACTCTTTATCCTGAAGACAAAGACTCAACAAATGGCAAAACCGTTATTATATACACAGAATAAAAGTATTGGGAATAGAGTTTGGTATCGAAATAACAGAATCAGAAGCTGAGTGTCTGTTCCTCTATCCCTCTATTCCTCCAATTCTTTGCATGACTAGCATTTTGGAGACACTATTTTATATTAATAATAGCTGTGGCTTAGACTCAAGGATTGCACTGACAGTTGAGCCAATTGTGTTGCACCTGAGCCTAGCTTTCAATCCTCTCCTCTATTTTCGACTAACATTTTGAGTACTTGTGTGCACTTCTCCGACAGTTTTCGTCTAAAATCGATAAATTCATTGAAGCGTTGATAACATTTTGGGCTAATATTTAGGATTCAATGTCCGAAAAATGATTCAAATGCTATACCGTTAGCAGCGATAGAGGAATACCTCATCTAAAGAGCACTCAATACTAATGGACTCAATATGTTATTTTCACCACAAAATTGCAACAATTTCTCAACAGATTCACTCTTTATTACTCCGATTAATATCTATTCATTGTTTTATTTTCTGTTTTATTAATTAAATTCATTAATTTGTTTATAATCTTTACATAACATTAGTGTTGGAAAGCAATTAACGCCCGAAAGCACATCACTTTTGGTACAATGAAAACCACTCCAACACTGCTTTAAGTTACTATTCATTAGTTTCTCTCAATTTGTGTCTTATATCGGATTTTTGTGAATACAAAATACGGTTTGATTAATATGTTTAATAACATACCGGGTATTATGTATTCGGGATTAATGAACATAATATTTAAATTCAAAGTTCAAAATTAGTTAAGAGAGAGCTCTAAACAGCTCTAACTTTCCTCTTTTTATATAAACTTAAATATATTTAATATAATATTTACATAAAAATTCTATTAAATAAAATATTAGAGTTTTAATAATAAAAAAGACCACACCTTCGAAGTCAAGAAATAATTCACTGTTTTATTAAAAACCTGAAGTGAACTGAAAATCTTATTTGAAAATTAATATATATTTGAGAGAAAGAGTCCAAAAGTCAAGAATTGATATTCACTGACACACTGTTTATGCGATACTTAAAGAATTTAATATATTATAGACTATAAGTTATATAACTTATAGGCAAATGTATATAACTTTGTATAAAAATCTATGAAATGAGTTGAGGTGTGATAACTATACAAATGTTTATAAGTCTGAAAAAATTAATAATATTAAGATTGAGCCCACATTTTGTTAACACAATCAAACACTGCATAAAACAAAAGCCTTTAAAGTAATCGTATTTTCTTTGAATTCATTTTTTAGCGTTTTTATTATCGGCGATAATATCTGAACGAAGTTTCGCTCATTCTTTTAATGGATAGGAAACAACGCTTTTTAATTAGGGTTAGTTGACCTCAAGTAGTAAGTCGTGCACAACATCAGCTCCGGTAATATCAAGGGGTAGTGTCAGTGATAGAAGCGCTGTATATCTCAATGAATCTAAATTAGTCTATTCTATCGTTTTTAACGATTGTAATACAAATGCGAGAAAACAAATTATTTTAGGCAAAAGTGAGAGTAAAAAACAACTCACAGTCTCTCTGTTTAATGAAATAATTATTTGTTAGACTGTTATACAGTTTAATGCTATTTAGAGCCACAAGAGATTAATTTGATTCCCTCTCTATTATGAGACTAATTAACGCAAACATTAACTTTGAAGACAATTCTTACCTTTAATGCATCACAGAATTTAAATGCCTGTCCACTGCTCTGTCCTTTTTGTTGACGACTTTCTGGGTATTCACACAATTCGTTAATTACGGGACAAACTCTCCGATTGGTTTCGTTTAATTCCCATTAAATGTTTGGCAAAAATTGCTGAAAGTTTTGCTTCGATATAACCAGAAATGCTTTCAATCGATAGAAGAATCGCTTCAATGATTCCAAGAGTTTTTTTTAAGTTAATTACAGATTAAATGACAAAAAGAAAGGTGTTTATTGCCTAAGAATCAGTCATTGATTTAAACCACAGAACAAAAGGGAGAACAATAGCAGAACATTAGAGGAATTGTTTGAATTAATCACTTTTTGTTGTGTTGTTTACCGAAATACAAAATTGAATTACTTTTGTGAAGATAAATGTCTTTCAAACTGTTGAGCAATCGATGGCTCAAAAAGTATTTTTCACTCACTTTTCGACTTTTGTTAAGCAGTTTTCACTTGGAGTTTAACAACGAAAAAATTGGGAAAAAACTATAATTATCCAGCATATGATGGGCACAGAGTAGGGGGCAATTATGTTAGCCCTTTCAATAGTGGAACACTTCTATTAAGTTAATGCACACCTTTTTGTGTTGATATCATACCTGCAACTGAACTCATTGGCAACAGAAACACACCGTTCGCTCCGACACTCGGTTTGAAGCATAGCCTCAACAGCACAGACCGAATGCAACAGAATAGAGGCGAAAAAAGTTGTGCCAAAAGTAAAGACATGCGCTCACACCAGCCGTTCTCTATCTGTATGTGATTTTAGACAACACTCTCTTCAAGTTCTCAATGAAATAAAGGCGAGGAATATGTTAGAAGAGGAATGCCTTCGAACTAAGGCAACGGCGATAATGAATCCGTTGCTGCACTCTATCAGAGTTGACCGCAAATCTGGGCCCAAGAGTTGCCAGGAGTAGTATTTAGAAGTATTGTATGAAAAGCAATATTTCCACTGTTTTTCTCTACATATTTATTTGGATTTTATCGCAATCAATAAAAATGAGTTAAAAAACAAAAATATATATTTTAATAGTATTTTGAGAATCTATTAGAAGTTAATCTATCGGTGCGTTCAATGACTTGAGTATCGCAAACAAAAATCTCTTTTTGTATACCTTATTGAAATTCCTTTTTGAGAAAAATTTGCGCAAAAAATTGATTTCAATTCGGATAACTATTTTCTGCCTTAAATTATTACATTTTATTGATTTTGTGACACCGGTTTGCAATCGCTTGGAATGGCTCCGAAAAAAATCATTAAAAAGTAGTTATGTTTCCACTACTTATTCCGTACTTTTCTCATGAGTTTTATCTTTTTTTCTGGCAATTAGTCCTTTAGTACCACAAATACAGTTTAAAAGCCAAACCGATTCAGTAAATAGTTATCGAAGTTTGTTATACTTTTGAAGATAAGTCTGTCTTCTAATTGATTTGATTTATTGACAATAAGAACAGTTAAAAAGTGTTGCAATTAATTAAAAACGGGTTTATTTAACGATCGTTTGGATTATTGAAATTCTTTGCCGTCCAATAAAACAGCGATTCGTTTCTGTTTTTACAGTTGTTTTATTATCCGAGGAAAGGCCACAAAATATCATTTTTAACTTCAAATTATATGTTTTCCCCAATAATTCGATGGTTTTCCCCTATTTTTATAGATTTAAAAAGGGGTGAAACCGCCTTCCTGTATGAATGATCTAGCTCATTGTGTGGATTTTCAACGGAAAATTTCCTAAATATATATTAGAAAAGTGTTTTATTATATCAATGACTATAATTTCGAAACTATTTCTAAAAACTGATTATAATGTTCTGAAATTAAATTTTATCATTCGATAGATAATTTTCATTTAATAAATGTGGTAATTATTCAATGAACTGATTCTGATATCATTTGCATGGAATCCATCAGCGGTTTGACTGATAATAATTGGAATTTTATGCAAAAGAAAGACTAAAAAGAGATGTCTTTAAACAAAAAAAGTTTAGCAAACATTAGTATTCTCTGTATTTTCTGGTCGACTACTCCTTTGCTTTGGTTTTTGTCGCATTCAAAACATTGAAAATCGTTTTTCTTTCTCTTCTTTTCAATGTTTTACTTATTCTTCTCTTTGTTTTCAATGGAAGAGTTGTTTTTCAATCTATAGTTCTATGACTCGATTTTTTTTTCATTGAAAATGCATTTTAAGTATTTGTTTTATGATTTGTGTCGGATAAAAGTCTATCATAAAAGTCTTGTTATATTCGATATTCTTTACTCAGATTTCGGTATTGTTTTCCTTTTTCGACCTTTTTTTCGTTCGTCTTATTATAGAGTATTTTATTTTTTGAATTTTTCAGTGATTATACTACTCTTCATGTGATATATCAAAGTTTTAAACCATTTTTCTTTTTGTTTTCTCCAAAAATGAATAAAATATTTTCATTTATATTTTCATTGTTTTGATTGTTCTGTCTCTTTGATTGCTCACAACTATAATTCAGCGATGAATTCCTGTAAAATTGAAAAATGTTTTGAGCCCTAAACCAAAACTAGTTCTCAATTATAGATGAGGTTTATTCTCATGAATAGAAAATTAATATTATTTATACCTATAATAACTGAAAAATTTACTTCTGATGCCTATCTTTCGCCAAAATTAAATAATAAATAATAAAAATTCACAGAAATCTGGTTTTTGTGATATAACTCACAATTCTTCGGCCAAATTGTTTAATAATTTAATTTATTTTCTCATTTATAAAATTTTAGAGAAATGACTCCAAACTGAAGTCAAACATGAGTTCTGTGATTTGAATATTGATTAGTAATTCAGAAGAAGAAGAAAACGTTTTTTGGAATGAACTCTAGATTTGGGCTCAGATTCAAAGTCAAGGCATTTGAAGAAAAGGGTTGACTATCTCTGGTTCTCATATCTATGAATATATTTCAGGATATGAGGGGCTTAAAGAAGAAGAAGAATAAAAATAATTATGAGAATGCATGGCATGAATGATGCCATAGGAGTGAGCCCTCACTACAGGACACACATTAGGGGGAATTGCGTTTCATGTGACAACTCATCCATTGAAATATTCATATCCAATATTTTGATACGAAAAATGACAAATTGTTTTACTTCTGACTCTATTTTGGGAATCAATGGATTCCGTGCTTTACATCCGATAACAGAAAACAATGAATGAAATGGTTTTGATGTGAAGCCCATGACTTGAGTCAATCAAATTGAGTTACATTTGTTTAATTTGTAAAAAGAGTTCATATGATTAGAGGCAAGAAAAACATGAAAAGCTTTTGCTCAGTCTTTTGCTCAGACGTCAGTTTCTGTATCATTCAAATCGACGAAAACATTTGAAAAAGTTATATATTTTCTTATCTGATCTCTTGTTTTATTGATTTCTTGATTTGGTTTCTTGTATTCACAGTTGTAGTGAAGTAAACCCACAGAAAAGCTGTTTTGAATTAAATGCTCATATTTTTGAAAAACCAAATCATAATTCTTTGACTGTTTGTCTGTAATCTCTGGAAAAGGCATTCGAGAGGAAAGCCATGAAACAAATCTAAGCGAATATCTAATGAAAAGCATCGCTAAGAAACGTATAAAAACTCATGAAATATTCAAATCAATGTTATCTATCTGTCAATCTTTATATAGAAAATTATGTACTAGGTTATGTATCAACCAAACAGACAAACGACATATGAAGTTATTGATCTCCGCATCCATACAATCATTCATTTGTCCATTAAGTCTATTATTTGAATAAATTATTGATAATAACAAATACATGACTAATATTTGCGGAAATAAAGCGATAGAAACCAATGAAAAGTATTTCGTTGTAATTATTATTATTGTTATTTGAAAGACAAAAAAGTTTATTCAAATAATTGGTATTTTTTTCTTCAGTATATTCGCTGAATAAATAAAATATTTAATTAATACGCGAAATAAAATTAAAAGTAATACAAATATCCGTAAAAAATCTAATCTTTATGTAATTAAAATGCAATAACTATTATCTTTATGTGAAGTAAATTAAATTTTTATTCGCCAAATATATTATAAGTGTTTTTGTGGCAAATAAATCATTTTTTCTATTTTTGAGTCTAAATTATTCCCCAAAAGTGCGTCAAAATTATTGGATTTTTGCCCCAATCTATTGATTGACATATTTTTAGTGATCAATCGATTGGGAAAAAGACTAAAAGTTTATTTCATTAAACAGAAGGATTCAATCCATAATTTATTACCGATATATTAGTTTTGGATTCTGTCCCAAATTTGGGTCAATTAACAGAAATGACAAATTTTTCTGAGCTTTAGTTCGTCATAATCTCAATGATTAATATCTCTATTGAAAAATATTTTTGATTTTCATCTCCAGTTTTGAAGCCTTTCGTGAATATTAGCAAACGATTAATAATGCCTTCATTTTTGGTTTTTCTCCAAGAATAAGGAGTTTTCACTCTTTTGTTATGTAAAATAAATGAAAAATTCAGAGCTATTTATAAACTCATTAAATCAATCTCTCGATAATTAGAAGCGAATGATCGCATAAATTAGTTTCTAAAGGTTTGAGAATATAATTAAAGGACAGAATATTCATCAATTGTTTCAGTTTTGCTTTAAATTTATTATATAATCCAATTGAGTGAAAAGTTAGAGAGGAAGGCATTACTAGGATTGGCGCACTTTTCCTCCAAATTTATGGAATAAAAGTGAAATTGTTTTTAATAAAAATGAGTTTTAGGCTATTGTGCGATGAGATGAGCGCCGACGGCAACGAAGGCAGTGTCAATTTGACTCCCGGGGCACAAATGAGTTATAGCTCTTTTTGCTGTACTACTCCCTTCCCTTCCCATTTATTAATTTTAGAATTTAAGCATACTCATTTTCTTTCATTTTCTCACTTTTTTATTCGCTGTTTTTCAAAATAAGTTATTAGACAATAAAAGAGATACCGATTCCTACTTAATATTCAATAGTATTCGTGTTGTTGTTATGAATGGATTTTCCACTAAATTATTGACATTATATTGGATTTGCATCAAAACTATCAGATTTACGTCACTTACAAATTGAGTTTTAATGATTGGTTTAAACACT
Organism: Punctoribates punctum; assembly: GCA_034698165.1. Lineage (NCBI taxonomy): Eukaryota > Metazoa > Arthropoda > Arachnida > Sarcoptiformes > Punctoribatidae > Punctoribates > Punctoribates punctum. The sequence continues at coordinate 2,426 of JAQGBD010000301.1, read as the reverse complement.
TTTAGTTTGACTTAATATCCATTTATTCGATAATTTCTCTTATTTTCGGAGAATTGGGAAAAAGTTATCAATTTTTGGGTTTCGACTCAAATTGATATAAATCATCAAATAATGTGAGGTATAAGACATGAAACAGAGTATAATTAAGTCGATTAAATAATTTTGATCGATTAAATCAAAGCCTTGGCGGAAAATGTGACCTCAAACTGCCTCCTGGTATGCTTTTCAACGGTTTTCCTATCAAACCTTTTCTCTAAAACACTTTTCTCATTGTATTGAATGAGTTAATTGAAACTCAGGTTTGAAGTCAGAGAAACAGCGAATGAATTATTCATTTTAAGTAAAATCAATTTTAAAGAAAATAATGAGAAATAATTCGTTGATTTCTATCGAAATAACAAAAATTTTTAGCTTTTAATTAGTTTTGAGAAATGTTTGGTAAAAACTAAAAATTAAGGCTAAAATTCATTCGATAATAACTGGCTTTGGGCTCAGAAAAACTTCTTTCAGATTTTATTTCTGAATAATTCATACAATTTTTGGTGAGCGAGAAAAAAAATCTTTAGATTAAAGTTTGGAAAAAAGATTTCTTTAATCAAATCTCATTTATTTTACGCCTGAATTTGGGACAAACCGTTGATTAGCGCATCAAAAACGAAAACCAAAAATATTTTATCTAATTTTGTGAAGAGATTTGAAATAAAACAGTTTTGTCATTATTTCCGATTCAATCAGTATTTCCAAAATTGGTTGAGAATTAGTGATCGAAAAGTCTTTTACCCGAGTAATCGATTTTGATGTTTATTTCTAACGAAATCATATTCTGAGCCAAACTTTGAACTCTTTGCAAACCTAACCCTTATTTCTTATTTTTGGCCCAAATTTCTCCCATATTTCCGATCAAATAATTTATTGATTGATTCTTAATCTTAGGAAAACAAAAGTGGTTAACATCTGATGCTGATTCAACCTAGCACAACCATACATCAAACAAATTCACTTGAGCTTGGTCTCAAAACTATTTTTATGTCTGTGAAAAATAACGATGTGATCAGGACCACCCTTGAAGTTTTAATTAATTATCAGTATATCCTGGTTCAAATCCTAATCTAGTTTAAATCCTGGTAATTAGCGTGATCTTGCTTGTTTCTATGGCCAATAATTTCCATTCCTATGACGGATGACATGTTTTGAAGTCTTTCTGCCAAAAGCTTTGAAGTTATTATCACTTTTGAGTCAATTTTTTCGTCAAATTAATGTCTTTTCATTCGAAGGATTAATAAATCGATCGTTCATTTCATTGTCGGCCAAAATCATTATTTAATTTTAATCTATTTATGTTTGAGATTACTTTCACTTAAGAAAACGTCAGGACTCAGGTCTGGTACTCATATATAATGATTTAGAGTCTATTCTTTGAAAATTGAAGCGAAAAGAGTGAGAAAATCTCATCTTTTATTCATTGAATTTTCAGATCATTAGAAAGAATTAGTGAAAAATTATTCTTCACTAAAGAGAAAGTTTTTAATTTTAATTAATGAAAAACTTGAGAATCATTTATCACTAGATTTGAAAATTTTGATAATTATTGAAAACGCCATCAATTTGTTGAGAAAAGGCAGAAACCCATTGAATCGGAGGTAAAGTTGTTTAAACTTCCGCTTCGATGAACGGAAATAACTCACTATTTAATAGTCTATTATATTAGGAATGGATTTTCATATTTTGTGGGCAAACAATAGTCTTTTATCTGATAGTGTTATGGCTTTAATTGTTTGGAAATAAGTGACAATACTGTATGTGTTTTGCCATTCAGTCGATGAAAAACAGTGGTTAGAAATCTGCGATTCCACTCATCCCTACTTTCTATTCACGGAAATGCCATAATTATCAGAGAAAAGGCTAATAAACCCTTGAAATTCATCGGAGCGAAGACTATATTTTTTTTATACGACATTAAAAGGTATTATAATAACAAAACAACTCACATATGTTTAAAACAATTTTGATTTTCATGCAATTCACGCATTTTTCTCATAAATACGACAATATTTTAACTGCGAATAAATTGTTTTTTTCTTCTTTGAAAACTTCACATTTGGTTTGTCAGACGTAATGATATGAAAGTCACTATAAGTCACTATTTTCTCTAAATTCTCTATAATTACGGAAAAGTGTTTTGGATTTCAAGAAAGCGCTCATCCATTGAATGAAAAACTATTTTGTTTATACTTTATATCAATAGAAGAGTCGGTTTAAGAAAAGTTTGTGAAAACAAATTTTACTCTCATTTACTCGAATCAAATTCAATTCATTTGATTTTTTTGATCGTTTTATTTGAAATTTTGAAAATAACCATTAGTTTTGATGGTTTGCTGACTCTCTCTCTCTCTCCCTCTCTCTCTCTCCCTCTCTCTCTCTCTCTC
>JAQGBD010000300.1:0-36044 GCA_034698165.1 Punctoribates punctum | reverse complement strand
ATTGACTCAAGGATCAATTTTATGAAAGAATTTTTCGAATCTGACCAAGGGTTCTAGAGTTATCCTCTGCGGTACCCGCCGCGGTACCCTTTGCGGTACCCGCTGCTGTAACTTGTTATAAGCCCACCAAAACCCCAACAAAATCCAAAATTTTACCAAGAACCCAATTAAAAATCATTTTTGCTAATAATCAAATAAACGGAAAAATATAAAATTATTAACTTGAAAGTTTTTTTAATTTGATTAAACTTGGAACTAACAATACAATTATGATTAAACAAAATATTTTCAAATGAAACGAGATTAAATTAAGGTAAGCAAGGTAAATTTTATTTGACAGAATTAACGTATGTATTTTCCACAGGTAGTGCCAATGAAGGCAAGAGTCTCCTTAATGGAGGCCGTGCCTAGAAGCGGCCGCAGAAATAGACATCGTACTGACCGAGGTCCCACCACAAAACTTTGTCTTGAATTAGAAATTTAAAATATTTTAGATTATTTGAAACACTAATAAAATGCAAAACACATTCAAAACACATTCAAATCGAATACCTTAAATAAATATATTTTACCTAGTACATTCTGTTCGAAACCGTTCACTACCACGACGTTCATTTCCACGACAAATGAGTTAATTTATTTATTCTAGTAAACTGGGGGTAGGTGGATAAATTTTGGCAAGGTGTTTTATATTATTGATTTTTATGAACATTTTTTTTGTATAAGAAGTGGGGGTGCGACGCCTCCTTTTTGCTTGAAATGTCAATTTTACTCACTTTTTGTTTCAATCATATTAAATAGGGGTTTCTACTTGGAGGAGGCGTCGTACCCCCACATATAATATCTCAAAATGTTCAGAAAGAATCATTGCTAATAATCATTCCAATAAAATAAATCCACCTACCCCCGTTTGACAGAATAAATTCATTAACTCATTTGTCGTGGTAATGAACGTCGTGGTAGTGAAGTAGACCCCATTCTGTTAAGATATTTTCTAAACAATTTGAAAATAAAATACTGTAATTTATTTACGTTGTTCTTATTTATAAATTTAACTTGATATAATAATTAGCTAGATAATGGTTTCATGAGCAATTTGATTACCTTGGTATTTGAGAAAATTTAAAAGTTTTAATATTTTAATTAAAGCATTAATTAAATTATCGTTTAATTGGATACAAAACACATTTGACTAAAATAATGGTGAAGTCAGTCATCAAACAGTCGGTCCCCTAAATAGCATTACATCAAAAGGGGTTTAAATAATTGTTCTAGTTCATATTTTAAATTGTCATGAGATGAATACAATTCTTTTTTCACTGAACTTAATCACCTTGTTGATTGTTGTCGCTGAAGTACACGGGGGTTACGATCACTTTCTGGAGGCTGAGGCATATCAACTTGGATATGAGCATGGTTATACTAAAGGTAGAAGACATGGAGCAATGGCAGCCATGTCCAGATCCGGTGGCGGATACGGAAGACGTCGTGGGCTCAGGAATTATGCCTCACTCGGTGGGGGTCTCTCGATGGGAGGTAGTGGAGGGTCAGGTTTGGGGAGCGGTGGTATGCTCGGAGGGGGTGGCAGTCACTCAGGAGGTTTGAGCGGAGGCCTCGGAGGTGGTGGCCTTGGAGGAGGTGGTGGGAGTCACTCAGGTGGTTTAAGCGGTAGTTTTGGTGGTGGCGGTCTTGGAGGAGGCGGAGGCGCAATGGGAGGAGGCAGTAGTTTCGGGGGTGGCGGTAGCATGGGAGGCGGAGGTAGCGGCGGAGGGGGTGGAGTATCTGATTTAGAACTCGATGGAGGCGGTGATGTCGGCGGTGGCGGTAATCTTGATATTTATTTTGTTGTTTTGAAAGAAAATTAACTAGTTTAAATTTTCAGGTGGTCATAGTGGTGGCGGTGGTGGAGGTATGAGTGGTAGCGTATCATTAGGAGGTTCCGGAAGGGGAGCAATGAATGCTTTAGGCGGCGCTTTATCTAAAGCCAAAGCCAAAGCAAAGGCCAGACACGAGGCAAGAATGGACGCCATTAATAACGCCCGCATTGAGGCCAGTATTAGCGGCGGCGGTGGTCACGAGATGGGCGGCGGAGGTAACTAAATAAATATCAGGAAATTGTAACTTTTATCTTGCTCAAATTAGGTGGTGCTGATCTTGGCGGGGAAGGTAAATGAAAAGATAATTTCCGTTCGATATTAATCCAGTTCTTTATCATAAGGCGGTGGCGGCGGAGGTATGAGTGGAAGCTTCGGAGGAGGCCTAGGTGGTGGTGGTGGAGGAATGGGGGGATCAGGAGGCGGCGGTGGCTTAGATATGGGAGGAGAGGTCGGTGGTGATGGTAAATCAATAAATTATCAAGGTCGGCTTTGCTTCTTATATATTTTAACTCTTAGGGGGTGCCGATCATGACATGGCTGTTAGCGCTCGTATAGCGCCAGAGGTTGAGATGAGTGGTGGCGGAGGAATGGATGGAGATTCTGGCGGTGGTTTAGGAGGGGGCGGAAGTTTTGGAGGTGGTTTAGGTGGTGGCCGAAGTTTAGGAGGTGGTGGAGGCGCTACCTTTGGTGGTGGCGGTAGCATGGGAGGTAGAGGCGGAGGGGGTGGAGTATCAGATTTAGCACTCGATGGCGGCGGTGATGTTGGGGGTGGAGGTAGTCTTGTTAGTTGTTGTCTTGAAAGAAAACTAACTAGCTTAAAATTTCAGGTGGCCATAGTGGTGGTGGCGGCGGTGGTGGCGGTATGAGTGGTAGCGTATCATTCGGAGGATCTGGAAGAAGAGCAATGGGGGCTTTAGGCGGCGCTCTCGCCAAAGCTAAAGCCAGACATGAGGCCAGACTCGATGCGGTTAGAGATGCGCACATTGAGGCCAGTATTGGCGGCGGAGGTGGTGGTGGAGGAGGACTCGACGGAGGGGGTGAATTCAATTAATTTATATTTGCTTGTTAATTTTGATTTCAACGTAGGAGGAGCTGATCTTGGTGGTGGTGCTGATATTGGTGGTGGTCATGAAGGAGGAGCGATGGGTATACCCGATCATTGTTAGAATTAGTATTATGACCAAGTTCATTTCAGTTGATATTGGTGGCGATGGAGGTGGCGGAGGAGGATCAGGTGGAGGTCTGGAACTTGGAGGCGCATTAGGAGGAGGCGGAGGAAGCCATGGTCGTGGAATGGGAGGAGGTGGTGGAAGCTTTGAAGGGAGCATTGGTCACGGCGGGGGAATGGGTGGTGGCGGAGAACTAGATGGTGATGACGATTTAGCCGGTAGCGGAGAAATAGGAGGAGGCGGTGGTCACAGTGGCGGAGGAGGTGGAGGGTTTGGACTTGGTGGTGGGTTCGGAGGTGGTGGATCAGGGGGTGGTGGCGGTTCTGGTGGTGGCCGAGGTGGAGGTGGTTTTAACGGCGGTCTCTCAGTATCGGGAAAGCAAGGGATGGGTATGCTCGGTAATGCATACAAGCGGCAAAAGGCACGGGCTGCTGCAGCGGCCGATGCCCTTGCTAATACAAGGGTTGGAATAAGTGTTGAAGGAGGTGGTAGCGGAGGAGCAGGTGGAGGAGGTAAGCATGGTAAATTTTATTTTCAATAATTAATGGATGAATTTCCCACAGGTGGAGGAAGTGGTATGGCTGGTGGAGGGGGTGGTCTTTCTGCTGGAGGCGGGGGTGGCATTACAAACATGGCTTCGCCGGGTATGAGGGCCTACATGGGAATGGGCCGTCGAAGAGGTCGTGGCAGAGGTGGACGCAGAAGAATGGGCAGAGGTGGGCGCGGCTCAAGTTGTGATGATTATGATGATTATTAACTTGCTTAATAAAGATTTGTTTTAATTAACCTTGGTGTGTTTTTATTTCATAAGGTAGAAGAGGTGGGAGAAGAGGTGTTAGAAGAAGAGGTGGTGGTAGAGGAAGAGGTGGTAGAAGAGGAAAGAGAAAGGGAAGAGGAAAGGGTAAAGGAAAGGGTAAAGGAAAGGGAAAGAAAGGAAAGGGTGTCAAATCTATGTCATCACTGGGAGAGGATAACGAGCGGAACAGTGTTGGTGACGACAAGTCTAAGCCTGTCTTCTATTCTACCCTGGGTGAAGACAATGAACGGAATAGTGTTGATGAAGACAAGTCGAAACCAGTCTTTTATTCTACCCTGGGTGAAGATAATGAGCTTAACAGCAATGACGAGGATAAGTCTAAGCCTGTCTTCTATTCTACCCTGGGTGAAGACAATGACGATGATGACAATGATATTAACGTTGACATTGACGTTGACATTGGCGATGACGATGACAGGTATGCACCAAGGTCTTATCGGACGAATTTCCCGGCTGATTATTTCGTGATACGCAAACCAGAAAGAGAATTAGAGCAAGATGAAAAAGAACGTTTGGCAAACATGAATATGGCTGATATGGGGGCCTATATGGGAAGGGGCCGTCCGAGGCGTCGTGGTAGAGGCGGACGCAGAAGAATGCGCAGGGGTGAGCGCTGCACAAGTTGCAATTCTGATTAATGTTATAATTGACCCTGGTGCTTTTATTTCATAAGGTCAAAGAGGTGGAAGACGTGAAGAGCACAATGGTTTTCAAGAGGATCACCATAAAACTGTCTTCTATTCTGCCCTGGGTGAAGACAATGAGAGGAACAGCTTTGATGAGGACGAGGACAAGTTTGCACCCGTGTATTATCGCACGAATTTCCCGCTTGATTATTTCACCATACGCAAACCAGAAAATGAACAAGAGCAGAAAGTGGAAGAGCCACCGGAAAAAGAACTAGGTGAAACGAATAATGAAAACGCTGACAAAGAGAAAGATGATGAGCAAGGTAACAAAGATTATAAAGAAAAAGATAAACAGGATGACCCCGATAAAGACAAGCCTGATAATGACGAAAAAGGTGATAGAGATGAAAAAGAAAAGGACAAAGATTGAATGAATTAGATCAATTTATTTTTATTCATTGTTCAGGGTAATTAATTCATCACATTTCAATTAGCATGTTCCAATTTCAATAAATTTCACATTAATTATGAGTTAAACTAATTTAATAAATCATCTTGGATAAACCCAATAAACATTTACAGGATTACCCGGTTAATTTTAACAATAAATAGTTGAATTCTGTTAATGACCAAGATTATTTTAAATTTTTAATTAATTAAAAATTTTATGAATGAATTGCATTTAAATTAAAAAAACTTTGAGGAGTTTCCGATGTTTTCGCTCAGCATATGTGCAGTTCTCAGACGAGAGAAAAATGTCTGAAACTTCAAAATTGATTAAAATTTCAAAATAAAAACATTTTTAATCATTTATTTGTCACAAATGTTATCTCAAAAGTCGTTTCAATAAATAATATGAAATATAAATCATTTCTATTAATAATTGTCATTATTTTAAACATATTATCGATTCCAAGCGTTTTAACTGATTATGGTATAAAAATTTGCTTGATTCAAATGCTCTTGCTAATTTTATATCTTTTATAATGAAGATGGCAATGGTGATTTTCGGCAACATGGGGGACTAGGTGCAAATTCAAGAATTGGACTACGGTTCGGGTTGGGCCGAAGAAGATCAGGAACATTTCCAAGATTCAGAGGCTCTGGCAATTTTGGCTATGGGGGAGGGCTTAATGTTGGCGGGAGGGGTGTCACTGGTGTTGAGACCAAAACCTCACAACAAGGCTTCGGAGGAATGGGTGCGAACCTCGGATTACAGCTTAGAAGAGGTGGTTATGGTTCCCAAGGCTTCCAGAAGTTCGAATCAAATAACCTAGGTGCTTCTCGAACAAAAAGGAACTATCATCCCAAGTTTGGTTACGGAGGAACAGTCAATTTAGAGAAACGGGGATATAACTCACCTAGATTAAGTGAAAATTCTGATCAAGCAATTGGTGGTCTCAGAGGGCGTTTGGAATTAAAACGAAATAGACCTGGGTATATAAACGGAGCTATCAGGAGGATTAGGAACTGGCGCCCCAGACTTGGCGGAGGGTTTAAATTTGATCTTGGTAAGCCCAGACTCAGCGCATGGAACTCTCAAAAGTTTGGTGGAGGAGTAGGCGGTGGCTTGAATTTGAAGTACAAAAGACCTGGCCACTTATCAGGCGCATTTAAAAGATATGGGTTGAGGCGCCCGAAGTTTAACCTAGGATTAGCATCTGGACAATATAATCATGAGAGAAAGTCACCTGGTGCAAATACTGAAGAACCAAGTTCAGTGTTCAAGAATCTTGGAGCAGGCATTCAAATTGACCATGATAGTCCGGGAACAAGTGCTGGTGGATCACTGTCCTCTAATTTACAAGTTCCAAGAGTTGTATTTGGAGCAGGGTTCAAGTTCAAACCTAAAAGACCTGGTTTTATCTCAGGATCACTCAACAGGCTGAAAGGTGCGGGCAGAATTGGATCGGCTGCCGGACTCAAGACTAGGTTCAGAAAATTTGGAAATTGGAGACCAAGACTCAGGTTTGGCGGACGTCTCAGTGCCAGAGGAGACGGCTCTGGTATAAGTTTACCTGGTCAACATATCCAAGGAGGTTTAGGTTCGGAAAGAATAGGATTCGGAGGTCGACTCAAAGCCAACAATAAATTTGGAACATTTGGAAAATGGAGGCCAAGACTTGGGATCGGGAACCGTCTCAGTACTGGAGGGGGAAGCCATGGTATAAGTTTACCTGATCACAAAATTCAGGGAGGATTAGGATCTGGCAGAATTGGATTTGGAGGCCGATTCAATATGAAAAATAAATTTCCCAGAATCAATTGGCGACCCAGACTTGGGTTTGGTGGACGTCTCAGTGCCAGAGGAGACGGTTCGGGCAAAAGTTTACCTGGTCTACATATCCCAGGAGGTTTAGGTTCGGGCAGAATTGGATTCGGGGGCGGACTCACCAATAGGTTCAGAAAACTTGGAAATTGGAGACCAAGATTCGGGTTTAAAGTAGGCCTCGGAGCTAAACACAATAACCCTGCACATATATCGAGTGCTTCTCAAACAGAAAGGAACTGGCATCCCAAGTTCGGGTACGGAGGAACACTAAATTTGGGACATAATTTACCAGGAATGAATTCACAAAGTTCTGGACAAGGTATTGGGGGAATCGGTGGTCGCTTTAAACTAGGGCAAAATAGACCTGGATATATTTCCACATCAATCAATCGGCTGAAAGGTTTAGGTTCGGGCAGAATTGGATTCGGTGGCGGTCTTGATGTCAACAATAAGTTCAGAAAACTTGGAAACTGGAGACCAAGACTTGGGTTTGGAGGACGTCTAAGTGCCAGAGGAGATGCTCCTGGTATAAGTTTACCTGGTCAATATGTCCAAGGAGGTTTAGGTTCGGGGAGATTTGGATTCGGAGGTGGACACAATGCCAACAATAAATTGGGAACATTTGGGAAATGGAGACCAAGGCTCGGGTTTGGCGGACGTCTCAGTACTCGAGGGGGAAGCCATGGTATGAGTTTACCTGATCACAAAATTCAGGAAGGATTAGGATCAGGCAGAATTGGATTTGGAGGCGGATTCAATATGAAAAATAAGTTTCCCAAAATCCATTGGCGACCAAGACTCGGGTTTGGGGGACGTCTCAGTGCCAAAAGGGATGGCACTGGTATTAGTTCACCGCAGCAACCAATCGGAGGCGGTGTTGGTTCGGGTAGAATTGGATTTGGAGGTGGACTCAAAGCCAACAATATATTCGGAACATTTGGGAAATGGAGGCCAAGACTCGGGTTTGGAGGACGCTTTAGTGGCAGAGGAAATGTTCCTGGTATAAGTTTACCTGATCAGCATATCCAAGGAGGTTTAGGTTCGGCTAGAATCGGATTTGGAGGTGGACTCAAAGCCAACAATAAATTGGGAACGTTTGGGAAATGGAGGCCAAGACTTGGATTTGGCGGTCGATTCGGCGCTCGAGGTAACAGTCCTGGTATTGGGCCGTCTGAGCAAAAAATTGGAGGAGCTAGCTCAGTTAGTCCAAATACAGGATTTGGAACAGGAATCAAGTTCAATCACAACAGACCTTTTCATTTACCAAGGCGGATTGGTGTTGGCTTGGGAAAATTTGGGTTAGGAAGCAAGTTCAAATTTAACAATCAAGCTCCTGGACGTTTTTCTGGCGCTTTTAGAAAGTTTGGAAAATGGAGACCGAAATTTGGGTTCGGAAGCCGACTGGGTGTGGGACGTGACTATCAGGGTATAAAGATACCTGCTAACACTAATGAAGGAACTGGCTCATTGTCTGGTGTTACAGGCCTCGGCACCGACTTAAAAATTGACCAGGACACTCCTGAAGCCAGTCCTAGAGGAGCACTTCCTTCTGTTGATTCAAACTCTGGTTTTGGGGCAGGGATTCAATTCAAGCATAATGGCCATGGTCGTTTCTTTCCCACAGCAGTCAACAGAATTAAAAGATTAGGCTCAGGCAGAATTGGTTTTGGAACAGGGCTCAAGTTTAACCCTCAATTTCCTCGATTTAGAAAATTTGGGTAAGTGAATGTTTGTAATAAATTACCTTGATACTTACCATGTTTTCTCAAAATAATAGGAACTGGAGACCAAAATTTGGATTTGGAGGTCGATTTAATGGTAAGGGTGGAAACTCCCCTCAAACAAAGTATGGAAAATGGAGACCAAGACTCGGGTTTGGAGGAAGTCTTAGTGCTCGAGGGAGAATTCCTGATATGAGTTTACCTGGACAAAATATTCAAGGACGATTAGGATCTGGAGGCGGATTCAAAATAAAAAATAGGTTTCCCAGAATAAATTGGCGGCCGAGACTTGGATTAGGTGGCCGTTTCAACCTCGGTCATCGTGGTACAGATAGTAGCCGTGAACCAATTTCTCAACAAGCTAAAGGTGAATTGGGAGGTGGCCTTAGTTTTAAGCAAAACTATCCTGGATTCAGACCATTTCGGAAATTCAGACGCTTTAGACCAAAGTTGGGTTTTGGGGGACGACTGAGTGCCGGCAGCTCTGGTATAAATTACCCTGCTAAAAAAACTGAAGGATCAGGTTCTGGAATTACAGATCTTGAGGGAGACTTAAAAATACCTGGGACAAGTGATGATTCCCCCGTTCCTTTCGATGATGGAAATAAAGCAAAATTTGGATTTGGAGGGAATTTCAATGTTAAAAGACCTGGCTATATTTCAACAGCAGTGAACCGGTTAAACGGATTAGGATCAGGCAGAATTGGTCTTGGTGGCAGATTTAACAATAAATTTCCAAAATATGGAAAATGGAAACCAAGACTTGGTTTTGGAGGTCGTCTCAGTGCAAAAGGAGATGAAACTGGTATAAGTTTACCTGGGCTACATAATCAACGAGGTTTAGGTTCAGGCAGAATTGGATTTGGAGGTGGAATCAACAATAAATTCAGAAAAGTTGGAAAATGGAGACCAAGACTTGGGTTCGGGGGCCGCCTCAGTACTGGAGTGGGAAGCCATGGTTTACCTGATCAAAAAATTCAGGGAGGATTAGGATCTGGCAGAATTGGATTGGGAGGCGGATTCAATATGAAAAATAAGTTTCCCAGAATAAATTGGCGGCCAAGACTCGGATTAGGTGGCCGTTTCAACCTTGGTCATCGCGGAACAGGTGATAGCAGGGGATCAATTCCTCAACAAGCTAAGGGTGAACTGGGAGGTGGCTTTAGTTTGAAGCAAAACTATCCCGGATTCAGACCATTTAGAAAATTCAGACCCTTTATGCCAAAGTTTGGATTTGGGGGAAGACTAGGGACGGGAAGAGCTCTTCCGGGCCTTAATGAACCTGATCAAACAATAAATCAACCTGGTGCTAAAAACACCGGTCTTGAGGAAGCATTGAAACCCGATGATGACATACCTGAACCGAGTGGTGAATCACTGCCTTCTGAAGACCTGAATAATCCAAATCCTGAATATCCTGAAAACCCTGATATAAGTGAGCCTGCTCAAAAAATTCAAAACCCAGACTCTGGAATTACAGATCTTGAAGGAGATCTAAAAATTCCTGAAACTGTGGATTCACCCCTTCCTTCGGGTGAAGGGCTTAAACCAAAATTTGGATTTGAAGGGGATTTCAAAGTGAAAAGACCTGGATATATTACAAAAGCAGTGAACCGTTTGAAAGGATTAGGACCTGGAAGAATTGGTCTTGGTGGCCGATTCAACAATAGATTCCCAAAGTATAAAAAATGGAGACCAAGACTCGGGTTCGGTGGCCGTCTCAGTACTGGTGTGGGAAGTCCTGATATGAGTTTACCTGAAAAAAATATTCAAGGAGGATCAGGCCCTGGAAGAATTGGATTTGGTGGCAGATTCAATATGAAAAATAAGTTCCCCAGAATGAATTGGCGGCCAAGAGTCGGGTGGGGAGGTGGTTTTAACCTTGGTCATCATGGTACAGGTGCCAGCAGTGAACAAATTCCTCAACAGCATAAGGGTGAACTGGGAGGTGGCCTTAGTTTGAAGCAAAACTATCCTGGATTCAGACCATTTCGGAAATTCAGGTCCTTTCGGCCAAAGTTTGGATTTGGGGGAAGACTAGGGATTGGAAGAGCACTTGAAGGGCCTAATGAACCTGTTCAAAGAATAAATGAACCTGCTTCCGAAAACACTGGTCTTGAGGAAGACTTGAAACTTGATGAAGACATAAATTTCCCTGCTCAAAATGGTGAAGGCTCTGGTTCTGGAATTACAGATCTTGAGGGAGACTTAAAAATACCGGAAACAAGAGATGATTCGCCACTTTCTTTCGGTGATGGATATAAACCAAAATTTGGATTCGGAGGGGATTTCAATGCTAAAAGACCTGGATATATTTCAACAGCAGTGAAGCGGTTGAAGGGATTAGGATCAGGCAGAGTTGGTTTTGGTAGCAGATTCAACAATAGAGTCCCAAAGTATGAAAAATGGAGACCAAGACTGGGTTTCGGAGGCCGTCTCAGTACTGGTGTGAGAAGTCCTGGTATGAGTTTACCTGAACAAAATAATCAAGGAGAATTAGGATCTGACAGAATTGGATTTGGAGGCCGATTCAATATGAAAAATAAGTTTCCCAGAATCAATTGGCGGCCAAGACTTGGGTTAGGCGGTGGTTTGCACCTTGGTCATCGTGGAACAGGTGATAAGAGGGGACCAATTTCCCAACAAGCTAAGGGTGAACTGGGAGCTGGACTTAGTTTGAAGCAAAATTATCCTGGATTCACACCATTTAGAAAATTCAGACCCTTTAGACCGAAATTAGGATTTGGAGGTCGGTTAAGTGCTCAGGGTGGAAACTCCCCTCAATCAAAGTATGGAAAATGGAGACCAAGACTAGGGTTTGGAGGAGGTTTAAGTGGTCGAGGTAATAGACCAGGTATAAACCTACCAAAGTTTGGGTTTGGAGGAAGATTAGGCATTAATAAACCTGGTCGCCTATTAGAAGGACCTGGCTCAGAAAATAATGATCTAGAAAATGACTCAGAACTCGATAAAGAGTCACCCGAATCAAGTGATGAATCATTACCTTCTGTTAACTCAGGGGTCGGAATTGGATCAGATTTTACAGTGAAAAGACCTGGCTATATTTCAACACCAGTGAACCGATTTAACGGCCTAGGATCTGGCAGAATTGGTCTTGGTGGCCGATTGAACAATAGATTTCGAAAGTATGGAAACTGGAGACCAAGACTCGGGTTCGGAGGACGTCTTGGTGCTCGAGGTAACAGACCTGGTATAAATCTACCAAAGTTTGGGTTTGGAGGACGACTAGGTGTTAAAAGAGGAGCTCTAGGCAATGACAACCCTGCTCAGCCAATAGACGAACTCCGTGATAATAATATTGATGTTGAGGGAGACCTCACACCTGATTGGGATAGACCTGAAACCAGAGGTGAATTCATGCCTTCCGATGAGTCAAATATTCCAAACTCTGGTTACGGAAAAGATTTCTCAGTAAAAAGACCTGGATATATTTCTACAACAATGATTGGTAACAAAGGACCAGGATCTGGCAGAATTGGGTTAGAGGGCGGACTGAATATTAATAAGTTTGGGAACTGGAGGCCGAGGTTTGGATTTGGCGGTCGTTTTGGCGCTCGAGGCAACAGTCCGGGCATTAGTCCATCTGATCAAAGAATTGAAGGAGCTAGCTCAGTTAATCCAAATGCCGGATTTGGAGCAGGAATCAAGTTCGGAAACAGACCTGGTCATTTTCCCAGACTTAACGGTTTGGGAAAAACTGGGTTTGAAGGCGGAATCAAATTTAATAATAAAGTACCTGGACGTTTATCAGGGGCATTTAGAAAATATGGCAGATGGAGACCAAAATTTGGTGGAAGATTTGATATTGATCAAGGTAATCACGGTTCATCACGAAAATTTGGGCACTGGAGGCCAAAATTCGGGTTTGCTAGACGTTTAGAAAGGGGTAGGACTGGCAGAAGTTACCCTGATCAACCAAAAGAAAGCTCAGGTACAGGAGTTACAGATCTTGAGGGAGACCTGAAAATAAACGGGGAAATACCAGAACCAGGTGCTGATATACCTGACATCGATCATCCTGCTCAGCCAATCGAAGAGTCTGGAAATAATGATCTTGGTTCTGATTCACAATTAGATGTGGACATACCTGAAACAGATGATGAATCACCTCTTAATCCTGATAATCCAAATTATCCCAGCTCCAAATTTAGAACTGATTTTAAATTCAGAAGACCTGACTATATTTTCACAGCTATGAACAAGCTCAATGAATTAGGATCAAGCAGATTTGGATTTACAGCTTTACGCGGAAATAAATACCCAAAGTATAAGCCCTGGAGACCAAAGTTTGGATTTGGGGGAAGACTAGGGACTGGAAGAGCTCTTGATCAACCTCTTCAAACAGTTAATGCACCTAGTTCCGAAAACACTGGTCTTGAGGAAGACATACCTGAAAAAAGAGGCGAATCACTACCTTCTGAAGACACGTATAATCCAAACCCTGGAGATCCTGGTATAAGAAATAAGAGATTTGGACCATTTCAAAAATTCAGACCCTTTCGGCCAAAGTCTGGATTTGGAGGAAAACTAAGGACAGGAAGAGCTCTCCCAGGGCTAAATGAACCTGATCAAACAATGAATGAACCTGATTCCGAAAGCACTGCTCCTGAGGAAGACTTGAAACCAGATGAAGACATACCTGAACCGAGTGGTGAACCACTGCCCTCTGAAGATTTGAATAATCCAAACCCTGAAGATTCTGATGACCCTGGTCAAAATAGTCAAAACCCAGACTCTGGAATTACAGATCTTGAAGGAGACTTAAAAATGCCTGAAACTAACAATTCACCCCTTCCTTCCGATGAAGGTTATAATTCCGTAGTTGAACCTGGTACAGATTTTGCGATTGAAAGACCTGGTTACATTTCAACAAGCGGGTCTAGGGAAGGACCTAGTTCCGATAAAATTGATGAAGGAGAATTGATTCCAGAGGAAGATAAACCTGAAACCAGAAATGAATCCTTGCCTTCCGATGACTCAAATACTCCAAACTCTGGACATGAAACAGACTTCACAATTAAAAGACCTGGCTATATTTCAACTTCATATAATCGGTTCGACGGTTTAGGATCTAGCAGATTTGGGTTCAGAGGCGGACTGAATAATAAATTTGGGAAAATGCGACCGAAGTTTGGTTTTGGGAATCGACTCAACAATCAATTCAAAAGGTTTGGGAACTGGAGACCAAGGTTTGGATTTGGAGGACAATGGGGTGCGAAGAGAGGCAATCCTGGCAACAGTTTGCCAAATGAACCCAGTGGACCAGGAATTAATGGCGGATTCAATATGAAAAATAAGTTTCCTAGAATCAATTGGCGGCCAAGACTAGGGTTAGGTGGTGGTTTCAACCTTGGTCATCGTGGTACAGGTGATAGCAGGGGACTAATTTCTCAACACGCTAATGGTGAATTGGGAGGTGGCCTTAGTCTGAAGCAAAACTATCCTGGATTCAGACCATTTAGAAAATTCAGACCCTTTCGGCCAAAGTTTGGATTTGGGGGAAGATTTAAAGCTGATGGGAACAGACCCGGGATGGGTACACCTAGTAAATCAAACACTCGAACAGGTCGTTTTGGAACAGAGGTAGAAATTGACCAGGAGATCCCAGATACAAATGTTGGCGAATCGTTGCCTTCTTATGATAGAAATAAGAGAAAAGTTGGTTTCGGAGGAGGAATTAACCTTGGTCATAGAAAACAGGGCCATAGTTTTCCAGTATTTAATCGGTTCAAAGGTTTCGGTTCTCGAAAATTTGGACTCAATGGGTGAGTAATTATAGTAATTAGTTTCATGCTCATTTAATTTTCATTCGCATGCCGTCAAAAGGAAGTGGAGGCCGAAATTTGGACTAGGTGGAAGATTGAGTGCTGGTAGAAACAGTCAAGGAATCAGCTCATCTGATCAGCCCATTGAAAGACCTGACTACACTTCCCTAGCTATGAACAAGCTCAACGGATTAGGAACAGGCAGAATTGGATTTGGAGGCGGATTCAATATGAAAAATAAGTTTCCCAGAACGAACTGGCGGCCAAGATTTGGATTAGGTGGCCGTTTCAACCTTGATCATCGTGGAACAGGTGCTAGCAGTGAACACCTTCCACAACAAGCTAAGGGTGAACTGGGAGGTGGCCTCAGTCTTAAGCAAAACTATCCTGAATTCAGACCATTTCGAAAGTTCATACCTTTTAGACCGGAATTGGGTTTTGGCGGTCGACAAAATATCCAAGGAGGATTAGGCCCTGGCAGAATTGGTCTTGGTGGCGGATTCAATATGAAAAATAAGTTTCCCAGAATCAATTGGCGACCAAAACTAGGGTTAGGTGGTGGTTGGAATCTTGGTCATCGTGGTACAGGTGATAGCAGGAGACCAATTTCTCAACAAACTACAGGAGAATTGGGAGATGGCCTTGGTTTGAAGCAAAACTATCCTGGATTCAGACCATTTCAAAAGTTCAGAACCTTTCGGCCAAAGCTTAGTTTACCTCGATTTACGAAATTTAGACCAAAGATTGGGTTTGGAGGAAGACTAGGGACTGGTGGAGCTCTTCCGGGCCCTAATGAGTCTGTTCAAAGAATAAATGAACCTGGTTCAGAAAACACTGGTCTTGAGGAAGACTTGAAACCAGATGAAGGTATACTTGAGACAAGAGGAGAATCACTGCCTTCTGAAGACATGAATAATTCAAACCCTGAAGATCATGAAGACCCTGATATAAGTGTCCCTGATCTAAACACAGATTCTGGAATTACAGATCTTGAGGGAGACTTAAAAATGCCGGAAACTCAATATTCGCCCCTACCTTCGGGTGAAGGGTATAATCCTGAAGTTGAACCTGGTAAAGATTTTACGATTGAAAGACCTGGTTATATTTCAACTAGCGGCTCTGGGGACGGACCTGGCTCCGATAAAACTTATGAAGGAGAGTTAATGCCAGAGGAAGATAATCCTGAAACCAGAGACGAATCCTTGCCTTCCGATGACTCAAATATTCCTAACCCTGGATATGGAACAGACTACACAATTAAAAGACCTGGCTATGTTTCAACTTCAATTGATCGGTTGAACGGTTTAGGATCTAGCAGATTTGGGTTCAGAGGCCGACTCAATAATAAATTTGGGAAAAGGCGGCCGAAGTTTGGTTTTGGGGATCGACTCCACAATCAATTGAAAAGGTTTGGGAACTGGAGACCAAGGTTTGGCTTCGGGGGACGATTTGGATCTCATGGGAACAGACCTCTTGCTGATCTTGGTACAGGTGCTAGCAGTGGACCAATTTCTCAACAAGCTAAGGGTGAACTGGGAGGTGGCCTTAGTTTGAAGCAGAACTATCCTGGATTCACACCATTCCGAAAATTCAGACCCTTTAGACCAGAGTTGGGTTTTGGTGGAAGACTAGGGACTGGAAGAGATCTTACACACTCTTATGAACCAATTCAAACATTAAATGAACCTGGTTCCCAAAACAGTGGTGTTGAGCAAGACTTGAAACCAGATGAAGACATATCTGAAACAAGAGGTGAATCACTGCCTTCCGATGACTCAAATATTCCAAACTCTAGATATGGAGCAGACTTCACAATAAAAAGACCTGGCTATGTTTCAACTTCAATTGATCGGTTGAACGGTTTAGGATCTAGCAGATTTGGGTTTGGAGGCCGACTCAATAATAAATTTATGAAAAGGCGACCGAAGTTTAGTTTTGGGAATCGACTCAACAATCAATTCAAAAGGTTTGGGAACTGGAGACCAAGGTTTGGCTTTAGGGGACGATTTAGAGGTGAGGGGAACAGACCTGGGATGGGCTCACCTAGTAAACTAAATACTGGAACAGGTCGTTTTGAAACAGATGTAGAAACGGACCAGGAGATCCCAGATATAAATGTTGGCCAATCATTGCCTTCTTATGACAGAAATAAGAGAAGAGTAGGTTTTGGAGGAGGAATTAACCTTGGTCATAGAAAACAAGGCCATAGTTTTCCTGCATTTAATCGGTTCAAACGTTTCGGTTCCGGAAAATTTGGACCCAATCGGTGAGTAATTATAGTGATTAGTATCATGCTCATTTAATTTTCATTGGCATACCCTCAAAAGGAAATGGAGACCAAAATTTGGACTTGGTGGAAGATTTGGTGCTGGTAGAAACAGACCAAGAACAGCTATGAACAAGCCTAACGGATTAGAATCAGGCGATTTTGGATTCGGAGCTGGACTTAGCAATAAATACCCTAGGTATAAGCCCTGGACACCAAGGTTTGGATTTGGGGGAAGGCTAGACACTGGAAGAGCTCTTGATGAACCTGTTCAAACAATAAATGAACCTGGATCCAAAAACACTGGTCTTGAGGAAGACCTGAAACCAGTCGAAGAAATATCTGAACCGAGGGCTGAATCACTGCCTTCTGAAGACATGAATAATCCTGAAGAACCAGAAGATCCAGAATATCCTGAAGAACCAGAAGATCCAGAATATCCTGAAGAACCAGAAGATCCAGAAGATCCTGATATAAGTGAGCCTGCTCAAAAAATTCAAAACCCCAACTCTGGAATTACAGATCTTGAAGGAGAGTTAAAAATGCCTGAATCTGTCGATTCACCCCTTCCTTCGGGTGAAGGGTATAACCCAAAAGTTGAACCTGGTAAAGATTTTACGATTGAAAGACCTGGTTATATTTCAACTAGCGGATCTGGAGACGGACCTGGCTCCGATAAAACTTATGAAGGAGAGTTAATGCCAGAGGAAGATAATCCTGAAAGCAGAGATGAATCCCTGCCTTCCGATGACTCAAATACTCCAAACTCTGGATTTGGAACAGACTTCACAATTAAAAGACCTGGCTATGTTTCAACTAATCGGTTGAATGGTTTAGGATCTAGCAGATTTGGGTTCGGAGGCGGACTCAATAATAAATTCAGAAAAAGGCGGCCGAAGTTTGGTTTTAGGGGTCGACTCAACAATCAATTTAAAAGGTTTAGGAACTGGAGACCGAGGTTTGGCTTCAGGAGACGATTGGGTGCAAAAGGGGACAGACCTGACAACAGGTTGCCAGATCAACCCAGTGGACCAAGAATTAATGGCGGATTCAATATGAAAAATAAGTTTCCCAGAATCAATTGGCGACCAAGACTAGGGTTAGGTGGTGGTTTCCATCTTGGTCATCGTGGTACAGGTGATAGCAGTGGACCAATTTCTCAACAAGCTAATGGTGAACTCGAACAAAACTATCCCGGATTCAGACCATTTCGGAAATTCAGATCCTTTAGGCCGAAGTTTGGATTTGAGGGACGATTTAGAGCTGATGGGAATAGACCCGGGATGGGCTCACCTAGTAAACTAAACACAGTTACAGATCATTATGGAACAGATCTAGAAATGAATCAGGAGATCCCGGATACAAATGCTGGCCAATCATTGCCTTCTTATGACAGGAATAGGAGGAAAATTGGTTTTGGAGGAGGAATTAACCTTGGTGACAGAAAACAGGGCCATAGTTTCCCTGCATTTAATCGGTTCAAAGGTTTCGGTTCCGGAAAATTTCGACTCAATGGGTGAGTAAATTATAATAAATAGTTTCATGCTCAATTTAATTTTCATTCGCATACGTCAAAAGTAAATGGAGGCCAAAATTTGGACTAGGTGGAAGATTTCGTGCTGGTAGTAACGGTCCCGGAATCAGCTCATCTGATCAACCCATTGAAGGGGATTACTCAGGAATAAGTGATCTTGGTCCTGACGTACAAACAGGGTTTAATCCCGGAGAAAATCGACTGCCATTTATCCCTTCTTTTCAACACAACCCAGAATTTGGAGCCGGTTTCAAGTTTAAACACAAAAGACCTGGTTATATACCTGGTCTAAGTCAGAAGTTTAGAAAATGGAGGCCCAGGTTTGGTTTCGGGGGACGATTCAACAAATTACCAAGGTGGAGGCCAAAGATTAAGTTCGGAGGTCGGTTTGGTGCTGGTCATCACATACCTTCTTCGTCCAATATACCAATAAATGAACCAGATGATAGCCCTGGCCTTGAAACGGATCCAAATAATAATCCTGATATAAATTCACCTGATGTAGGAAATGAAGAACCAAGTTCTGAATTTAAAGACCTTGATACAGACCAAGATAGTCCAGATACAAGTGCGGCTCAGACACGACCTTTTCCTGAGCCATATATCCCAAACTCTCGGTATGGAAGAGGATATGAGCTTGGTCATCGAAAGCATGGCCATAATTACCCAGGATTTAACAGGCTCAAAGGTTTAGGATCTGGCAGATTTAGATTTAGAAAATGGCGACCGAGGTTTGGATTTGGGGATCGACTCAACAATCAATTCAAAAAGTTTGGGAACTGGAGGCCAAGGTTTGGATTTGAGGGACGGTTGGGTACTAAGAGAGGCAGTCCTGGCAACGGTTTCCCTGAAGGACCCGGTTCAGGAATTAGTGAACTTGGCCTAAACATGGAAACAGACAACATTCCACAATCAGGGGATCGGCCATCCTTTCCATTCTCTAAACCGAACAATGGATTCATTGCAAAACCTGGTAATCGGTGGCCTAAGTTCAGGTTTGGCAGTGGTCGGGACAGACCTCAAATAGGTTCACCTCATTTTCCAATAAGAAGATCCGACTCTGGAGTCACTGATCTCGAGGGAGATTTGAAAATTGACCAAGATAGACCAGAATTAAATGGTGATAGTGGTCAACCTGGTGCTTTTCCAGGTCCATATAGGCCACGACCTAGTTTTGGAACAAGATTTAAGTTCAAACACAATAGACCGGGACATTTATCAAGACAATTCCACAAATTCAGAAATAGGAGACCAAAACTTGGTGGCAGATTTGATCTAGGTAAACCTGGCATAAATGAACACACATCGCAGTATCCTTCCTCTCGATTTGGAAGACTTTTCAAACCGAATCACGAAAGACCAGGGTACATACCAAGAGCATATCCTGGCTTTAAATTTTGGCGGCCAAAGTTTGGTCTTGGTGGTCGGTTCAGCACTGGTTGGGATAGACCTCCAACAGAATCACCTTATCTACCAAAAAGAGGAATAGGATCAGGAATTACTGACCTTGATGGCGACTTGCAAATAGACCAGGGTAAACCTCGGCCTTCTATTTATCCATGGTTGAAGAATAATCACAGAAGACCTAGTTATGTTCAATTTGCAATCAACAGTTTAGGAAAGGGGGAAATGGCATTTGAAGACGGTCTCGGTTTCAAGCACAAACCCTGGCAATTACCAAGACCATTCCAAAAATTCAGAAAATTTAGAACAAAATATGGAAGAAGATTTAGCTTTGACCATGGTAAACCAGGATCAAGACCTCTGCAGCCAATTGAGGGAATTGATAGCGATATGAGTTTTAAGCACCATGGTCATTTACCATTCCCAAAATTCAAGCAATGGAAGCACAGGTTTGTGGGAAGACCTCGATTAGATGTTCCTGATCTGCCTGAAAGAGGAACAGACCTCAGAATTACTGATCTAGAAGGAGATCTAAACATAGACCAGGGTAGACCGGGGAGAGGCCTTCCATCAAGATATCGAAAATTTGGATTTGGAGGCGGACTAAATGTGAAGAATAAATGGCCTAGATTTAAACCATTCAAACCATGGCGAGCGAGCACATTTCAAAAATACAAAGGTTGGCGACCGAAGTTTGGGTTCAGAGGAAACGTGAATATGGGAAGTGACAGACCTGGGTCAAGTGGACCTGACTATCAGAATCCTTTCAATGGATTTGAAGGCCGTCTAAAATGGAATAACAATAGACCAGGATATAAACCAGGCCCATTCCAAACATTTAAAAAGTGGCGCTCAAAGTTTGGGCAAAGGAAAAGGTTTGCTGCCAGACCTCGATCAGATATTCCTGGTCTGCCTCACCAAGAAATAGGTTCTGGAATCACGGATCTGGAAGGAGATCTACAAATAAATGACCAAGGTAGACCAGAAAGAGGTCACCCATCAAGATATGGAAAATATGGGTTCGGAACTAGATTTAATGTGAAAAATAAGTTACCATGGTTTAAACCTGGTAAATTCAACTGGAGGCCGAGACTTGGGTTTGAGGGACAGTTCAAATCAAATCATAACAAGCCGGGTCATATATCTCCTGTTCCAGTGGAAAGGTATGGTAATGGGTGGCCAGTAAATGAAGACACCGGGAGTTCTAGCAGTGACCATGGTGAACCTGATATCGACACACCAAATACTGGACCAGAGGGTGAATTAGGGAGGCGGTTTAAGCACCATCTCAAAATACCAGGATTCATACCCAGCACATACCAAAAATACAAGGGATGGCGACCCAAGTCTGGCTTTAGAGGAAAGGCGAATATTGGAAGTGACAGACCTGGGTTAAGTGCACCTGATTATCAGCAACCTTTCCATGGATTTGGGGGACGTCCTAATCAGCATCATAACAGACCTGGGTATAAACCAGGTATATTTAACTGGCGCCACATGTTTGGGTTCGGCACAAACCAAAAATACAGGGGAAGTAAGGGGAGGCCTAAAGCAGGTCTGGGCGGAGGGCTTGATTTTGGACCAGCTCAATTAGGTTTGGGTGTGGGAATGCATGGACATGGCGGATCACCAGATAGATTCCAAAGATTCAGAAATAAATTGAGCAATTGGAAATATGAGAAAGGACTGGGAGGTGGTTCACGTTTCGGAGGAAAGTTTGGCACTCGACATGATTGGCCAAGATATAAATTACCTAGATTCGTTACTGGCGGTGGACTGCATCGACATAGCCAGGGTGGGCGTGGGTCTGACAGATTGCCAGGAAGATTCAGAAATAGATTGAGCAAGTGGAATGTTAAAGAAGAACTTGGTGCTGATTTTGGGTTAAATCCAGATCACCCTGGTGGTCATCAAAGATTTAAAGACCATGGATCAAGTCCTTTAAGATTTGACGGCCAGTTTATGACTCAACATGATAGACCTCGCTTCAAATTTCCCAGATTTCGTTTGGATATAGAAGGGGACCAAAGGGTAGACCGAAGAGGAGAGGGCTATGTATCGGATGATCTCAAAGAATTGAGAAAACAGAGAACCAATAGATATGGGAATGGGTTCGGAGGTCAGGACTCTGAGGGTTCAGATTACAGGTTTCAAAGATTGAAATATAAGTTACCTAGTTGGAGGTCTAGTGGAAGCACAGGCTTTTGGCCTGGTTTTAAACCTGGTAAACTAGGATTCGGTACCGGGGTTGGACAGCATGAACATGGTTATAGAGGTTGGAGGCAAAGAGCAGGTGCTGGTACAGACTTCAGGTTTAACCATGATAATGCTGGAAACAACCCAGGATCATTTCAACCGCACGAAAGTTATGGGCAGGGTAAATTTGGATTTGGCAAAAGAGGTCCACTATTTGGAACAGATTCTGGGGAAAGATTAACAAATTGGAGACCTGGAGGAGGACCAGGAGCTGGCATTGGGTTCGGTTTTGGAACTGGAGGACATGGTCACGGACCTGACGGCTCACCCGGAAGAATACATGATCTAGGTGATAGAATAAGGAATTGGAGGACCAAAGGAGGATTTGGTTCAGACTTCGAGCTTCATGACAAGCATCGTAGGAATATACCTGGATCATTTCATCCCTTTAAAGGTTTTGGTGGTGGAAGAGGTGGAATATATGGAACAGGAGGACTGGGCGGCAGATTCCAAGCAATGAGAGATAGGTTTCCGAAGTGGAGACCTGGAACAGGGATTGGGCTCGATTTTGAGCGAGGTAAACCAGGATTCGGTGCTGGAACGGGTGTGAGTGTTCATGATTATCAAGGTTCAACAGGAAGATTTCAATCGATGAAAAATAGATTACCTCGCTGGAGGCCAGGAATAGGAACGGGTGGAGGTCTTGACTTCGATCACAAAAACCCTTTTAGACCAGATTTTCCAAGATATAAAAAATGGTGGCGTAAAGGTCAGGCTGATTACGGCCCCGGACTCAATCTTGAGCTGAATCCTGACCATGGCTTTGATGACGGAATGAGTGTACCTGGTCGTTTTCCCTGGAAATTTCAAGGAATACGAGATAAATTACGAGGATATCCAGGATTAAAAACTTGGGTGAATAGAAATCCGGGTCAGTTTGGAGACCAGTTTAGGACAACTGTTGAAAGACTTAGAAGAGAAAGGGAGAGGAGGCGGGAGCGCTGTAGAAGAGGTCTGCCTTTCGAGACTAAACCTAATGGCAATCCTACCTTTGAAGGTAATTATTATTTCAACATGCTAAATAAAATAGTTTTAGCTATTCATAAATATTAGTCAGTTTAAGTTTTAGCTTGATACTCTATTAATTAAATTGAATATCAGGTTCAATTGATGGAGACCGAGGAGGAGAAGGAAATGGTGGACCAAAAAGTGAAATTTACCATGGGCACTCATACAAAGTTCGATCATCATTAACAGAACAGCGAAAATATTTGCGGCAAAAATTTCGGACCATTTTTGCTCAGGGCAAACGTACACACTACGGCAAATACCAAGGGGATTTCCCCCACATGACTAACCAGCACAGAAAAAATAGACCCTTTCCTTCCGGTCACAATGGAGTGGATGAAGACATAGGTCAATTGTCTCTGGACAGGGATGATATTGACTTTGATCATGGTCGCTTTGAAGGAGATAAATCACATTTTGGTGAGAATGAACACGGTCACATTGGAAAGAATCGTTTCCATCCAAACAGACCTTCCAGACCGGACAGACCTTTAGGTCCGCACAGACCTCATAGTCCTTTTGGACCCGACAGTCCTTTCGGCGATAATGAAATGGATGACAGACCAAAAAACAAGGGATGGGATAAACCGGGTCAATCTAGTAATCGGGGAAAGGATGATAGTCTTGAGAACAATGGAAGGCCTAAATCCAATCATTTCGAGAAAAATAGAGATAAATTCGATGAGAGTATAGATGACCAAGATCATTATGATGATGAAGAGCCAAATTCCAATTCTCATGGAGAGGATTATTCAGATCAAACCAACGAAAATGATCTTAACGTGAGACCAGGAAAAAATGTGAGGGATAAGTCTAAACCTGGTAGACCTGTCGATACGGACAGTCCTTATGGTCCGGACAGATCCACCCGTCCCGACAGTCCTTTTGGTCCCGACAGACCTGAGAGTCAATTTGGTGATAATGAAATGGACGATAATATTGAGAACAATGGAAGGCCTAAATCAAATCACTTTGACAAAAATAAAGATGACGACTATGACCAAGATCATTATGATCATTATGATGAGTCAAATCCCAATCCTTATGGAGAGGATTCAGACCAAACCGACGAAAATGATCGAAATATGAAGGATAAGTCCAAACCTGGCAGACCTTTCGATAGCGACAGTCCTTTTGGTCCGGACAGACCTATACGGCCCGATAGTCCTTTTAACCCGGACAGTCCCTTCGGTCCGGACAGACCCCAAAGAGATGACAGAACAAAAAGAGATGGATGGGATAAACCAGGTCAATCTCGTGATAAAGGAATGGATGATAGTCTTGAGAGCAAAAGAAAACCGAAATCCAATTCTTTGGACAAAAATAGAGATGTGAACAAACCTAAGAGGAAAGGAGGGGATGTGCCGGGTTCTTGGCCAAAAAACAAAGATGACACTAACACAGAAAGACCAAGAAAGGATAAGAAGGATCGTTTTGACAAAGATAAAAAGAGAAATGATAAACCAGGTTCATTTGGGAAAGATAGAAAAGATAAAACCCATGACCGCAATACCAACCCATATGACAAAGGTTTGAGCCCTGGGCGAGAGGGAAGTCGTCCGGACAGACTTTCTGGTCCCGACAATCCTTTTGGACCGGACAAACCATCCCGTCCCGATAGACCCTTTGTTCCGGAAGGTCCGGACAGACCTTCCGGTGAGTACGTTCCTGATAAACCTTTCGGTGACACTGGAGAGGTCGTCCCCCCAAACCAGAATGAAAAAGATGATCCAGATTCATCAGATAAATGGAATGACAGACAGAAGAGCAAGGACAAGCCAAAGAATGGCAAAAATAAACAAGATGATAGACCAAACGGAAAAGGAGGGGACGGTTCAGATACTTTCAACAACAATAAAAATGATCATGGTCCTGACCGTCCCGGGAAAGACAATTCCCGTCCTAATAGCCCTTTTGGTCCGAACAGTCCCTTCGGTCCCGACAGTCCTCAGAGCCCCGACAGTCCCGACAATGATGGAGGTACAGGTGTCGGTCCCAAACCAAAGGATAAGGATAAAGATAATAATAAGCCAGGTACATTTGACAAAGACCGAGGAGATGATAGACTGAACCCCAAAGAAAAGTCAGACTATGACAAAAATAAACAAGATGAAAAACCTGGCCGAAAAGAAGGGAAGGGGTCGGATATAGCGGATAAAAATAAGCCTGGTCAAAATGATGAGGATGATGAAGAGGATGAATACGAGGATGAAGTGGAAACGACCACGGATCACAAAGTGGAGCCTATGACCAACTGGTTTGGAAAGGATGAAGTCGTCTTCTTTGGTAAATTGAACTAGTTAATTTAAAGTTTAAATAATCATGCTATCTGAATTTACACCTAGATGACGAACCAAGTGATGAAGACTTTAATGGTCAACGAAGAAGTCGTGGTAAAAATTCACGAAAAGATCACCGTGCTCCTCTCTATTACAGCAGTAACCAAGGTGATGAGGATGATGATGAGCGTCTTGGTGGAAAATTCTTCCATGAAGATGAGCCTGTTCCTCTGTATTACAACAGTAAATTAAAAGAGCACCTAGATGATGACGAGCATCCAGGTGATAAGCATCGGCGTAAAGGAAATGGAGCTCCTATCTACTACAACAGTTTGCAAGGTGATGATCACAACCTAGGAGGAAAATATCTTCATGATGATGAGCCGGTTCCTCTTTATTACAACAGTCACTCACAAGATGAAGACGACGAAAACCTAGGTGGAAAATATTTGCATGACGATGAGCCTGTTCCACTTTATTATAACAGCCGCTCCTAAACAAATAACCTTGGTATAATTCTATAATTAAAATTCCATCTTTTCTATGTGTAATTTATATAGAAAAATATACCCCGGGTTCAAATATCCCGGTAATTAATTTAATGTAATTTACGCTAAAACTTCATTCGAATCACATTTCATAATAAAAAATGTTTTCATTCATAAAAACCGATTGCATTTCAGTTCACATATGTTTATCTTGCAATTAAATGGCGGATAAACAGAGTATTCATTTGACTTGTTGATATTTATGTGCTAGAGCGAATTTTTTGAAGATTATCAAGATGAAATACAAGTTTTTCATCAATTTAGTTGTTTTATTCATCTTATCGTTAGAATGTGCAAAGGGTGAGGGTGACCGAGATGAATCTGAAAGTGGAGAGGGAGATGGAATGTCATATTTCAGTTCTGCCGGACAGCCTAATGCTCATAAAGCCAGGCATTCAAGTCATTAACCATATAAATATTAGCCTGTTAGTTTTATTGAATTTATATTTGATAGGAGCCAAAAATGAAAGTGCTCAGGGTCAGAAAAAGGAGCAAGCTGAACCTGAATCAAGCGCTGGAAGTGGTATTCGAGATAAACTTAAAGGCGGTGCATCTCTAATGAAAAGTGCACTAGCTAAATTAAAATCACCAGGCGACAAATCTGATAAGCAATTGTCGAACAAAGCTAGAAATGCCCTAGGTGTCGCTCCAATAAAGAAGGACGAACCTGATAAATCAAAAAATGGATCTTTTGTCAAAAGAGCTAGGTCAATGTCTAGCAAAATCAAAAACTATTTTAATGGACCCGAAAAAAATGAAGACGAAAATAAACCGCCAAATAATGGAACTGGATATTTATCCAGGGCATTTGATTATTATAAGAAGCGGCGAAACAAAAGAAAAAGGAACCAAGAAAATGAAGAACCTGGGTCAAAAAAATCCGACTCTGAGCAAGAAAATGATTGGCGCTCGAAATACAAGAGAAATTCACCAGGGTTACTTTCTAGAGTATACAAAAAATACCGGGAAAGCCGACCGAAAGACACTTTCAGAGACCGTTTGAAACGTAGGCAAAAAAGGGTTCAGATTTATACCGGAGCTGTGAAAGGGTATCGAAAAATGAAGAAAAAGGTTCGGACAAAGATTAATGACTACAAGAGGAGGCGTGGCTATCGTGTCAGGGAAGATGAGGGACTTAGAGGAAGGATATCTAGCAGATTTAGAAGAGGTGAAGATAGAAACGGGGGAAACCGGGGACATAATGGAGGCTCGAGAAATGGGGGCTCACAAAATGATGATAATGACCAAGGTTATATTTCTGGCGCATTTAAGCGATTCAGAGATTCAAGATCTGGTAATCGAGGTTCTGGTGGTCGACCAAATGGCCAGGGATCACAACATGATGATGACTCAGGAGGTCGTTTTCAAAGATTCAGGAATAGAATGAACAAGTGGAAATCTGATGGAGGACCTGGAGGGTTTAACACGCGAGATGAAAGACCCAGATCCGGTGGTGGAGGTGGTCAAGATGGAGATGACCCTGCTCGTTCATCAGGAAGATTCCGTGGTATTCGAGAAAGATTAAATCGATGGCGAAATAATGGTGAACGGGATGCTGGCCGTAGGCCTCAGCAAAATAATCCTGATAATAATCAAAGAGGATATCAGCCTGGCGAAAATGATAAGCAAAATGAATCAGGATATAGTAGGAGGGCTGATCCGAGAGGGCGTGGTTCTGGGGGTTTGTCATCAAGATTCCAGTCTTTTAGGAATCGATTCGCCTAGGTAGTTATAATTTACACGTTTGCAAACCTGGTCCTCTTTACTAAAAAAATTTACAAGATTGAAATAATGAACCCCTTGGCGATATTTTCTTCTATAAAAATGATCCTATTTATTGCCTAATTGTCAACCAGATAACCTGTCAACTGATTTAACCTAGTTCAAATATCCCGGTAAATAGATTTTTGTAAATTACGCTAAAATTTAATTCGAATCACATTTCATAATAAAATTTATTTTCATTCATCAAAAAACTGATTTCATTTCAATACACATATGTTTATCTTGCAATAAAAAATGGCAGACAAACAGATCATTCATTTGACTTGATATTTATGAGCTAGGTCAAAATTTTTGAAGATTGTCAAGATGAAATTAAAGTTTTTGATTAATTTATTCACAATTCCTATCCTTTCTTTGGAATGTGCAGAGGGTTGGGGCTGGAGAGGAGAGTCTCAAGGAAGGGGAGGTCAAGAATCGGATGGCCTAGGATCAAAATTTCAAGGATTGAAAGATAGATGGAACAGTTGGAGGTCTAAAGAAGGACAGGGTGCTGGACCTGTGTTTGGTTTTAGATCAGCAAGGCAAGGGGCTAAGCATTGGTCTGGTGCCGGTGCTCGTGGTTCTGGCGGTTTTTCTGCAAGAATTCAGGGAATGGGTGATAGGTTTGGTCACTGGAGAGCGAATAGAGGAGAGGATTCAAGTCCTTCCTTCAATCACAGGGAGAGATTGAATGAATGGTTTAATAATAACCGGAATCGTTTTGGTCAATATTATGGTCGGTTTAGAACAGCTATTGAGAGGCGAAGACGAGAGCGGCAACAAAGGTGGGCCCGACCAAAGAGAGGAGGTCTTCGGTTTGGTGTGAAAGCTCGGGGGAGTTCTAATTTTGAAGGTACCTTTCTTTTTCACCATGTTCAATAATAAACCAATTCAATGCTTAAATTTTTCTGCAAAAGGAGAGGACACAGTTTAGTAAGAATTGCACCTTTGCCATAAATAATTTAAGAATTTAATGAGAATATTTCAAATTTCAAGCCAGGCACATTTTACAGTTTATAAAAATTTACATAACATAAACATGCAAAAGTACCTTACTCAAATTCAATGTTAAAACTCAAAAAAAATTTAGTCTTATTTACAGTTTGTTTGCAAAATATTTTTTGGTGCAGTAATTATTAACTAAAATTTGAACTTGGTGATTTAGCTATCACTTTATCTATTTTATATCTTTTTTACCGAGCTGAAATTATTCAAAGAATTTTAAGCATGAGTTTCACTTTTGAATTTTTAATTCAGGTTCACTTAGCGGGGGAATTGGTCACGAGGGTGAATTTCATCCTGGACATTTATTTAGACTCTCGCCAGCTATAGGAAGGCATAGAAAAAGGCGCAGGGAACAACTTGGTGCAAATTTTGGTCCCAAGGGTGGCCCAATTAAAGGTAAACTTGGGGGTTCGGTGTACTTCACATCTGGAATCTCCAACAGAGAGGACGTCCCCTCCGGAGAAAGTGAACCGGATGAGATCCCTGACCCTTACGAAGATTTGTAAATTGACGAAATTGATTAAAAATTCTGTTTAAACTTGATTAATTGTAATAAGAAAATCACCTTGCTCTTCTCTATTGAAGAGGTGATCCATGAATTTTAACTTTATTACTGCTTATTATGTCAATGTCTTTCATCAAGGTAGTTTTAATAAATAAAAACTCATCACAACTATGTAATAAATTTAGAAAAATATACCCTGCTTCAAATATCCCGGTAAATAATTTTTGTAAATTACGCCAAAACTTCATTCGAATCGTATTTCATAATAAAATTTTGTTTCAATCATCAAAACTGATTGCATTTCAATACACATATGTTTATCTTGTTATAAAAAATGGCGAAAAACTGACAATTGTTTTAGCTTGTTAAAAATAATTGTTTGTGGTTTTTAAACAGTTTATCAAGATGAAATTCGGGGTTTTCATCAAGCTATTTACTTTAACAATAATTTCAATCCAATATGCGGAGGGTTGGGGCCGTCGAGGGGGCGGCGGCGGCGGTGAATCTGAGCCTGGTAGATTTAGACAATGGATGGACAGGAGAAGGCAGGCCAGGGCTGGTGGACGTGGAGGAGGAGGTGAAGGACGTGGGGGTGGAAGAGGAACATCATATTTCAGTTCAGCCGCTCACCCCGATGTAGTCAAGCCTTCAGGTGATAAAAAGGTTAATTTTAAACATGGTCGTTTAATTTTATCAAAATTCTATATCCAGGAGGAGGTGCTTATGAACCTGAAAAGCAGATCCCAGGGAGAGCTCGAAAGTCAGCGCATGTAAGTCCGGAAGTGACAGCACCTGATAATGGGGGTGAGGGCCAGGGTGGCGGTGGAGCAGGTGGTGGAGCTGGGGGTGGAATTGGAGCCGGAGCTGGAGGTGGCGCCGGTGGATCTGGAGGAGGAGGCGTTAATGCTCAGTTCAACGTTGGAGGCGGAGGTGGTTTCATTGGACAAGCATTGGGCAGGTTGAGGGCCCGACGACAGGAACGCCTCCGTCAGCTAAGAGAAATGTACACTGGAGGTTCAATGGAGTTGAACATGCAAACTGGAGTGGGTGCTAATTTGAAAGGCGGGGCCGGCGCTAATCAGGGTATTCAGTCATACTCCGGATTGGGACGCGGGCGCAGACGTGGTCGTCGGCATCGTTTCCGTGGCAATGATGAGGACGGCGGTTATGGGTTCAGGTGGAGCTATAAGCCCAGGACTAGATTTGGTCGGGGTGTTGGCGAAGCCTATCGTGCTCAGAAAGAGGTAAATGACCGAGAAGCAGATCAGAGGGGTCAGTACCGAGTTCTCCAGAATTTCGGTGTCGATGCACTGCCCATCACTGGGCTGTGGGAACACTACGAAAAACCCCAGAAAAAACAAAATTAGCGTTTGAGTTTACCTTGGTTGTGTTATTGAGATGACCTGTCTCCTAATGATTTAGGATATAATTTCTCGAATTAAAATTAATTGAAAATATTTTAAAGCTGTAATTTTAACCCTGTTAAAATTTTTTGTTTTAAATCAAATTTTAAACATTTCTTGGTGGTCTGGCTTCTATTGTCACTGTTAGCATTATTTTTTGCCTAGATCATTTACCAACAAAAACTAATACAATGGAATATATTTTGATAAAAATCATTAGTTCTATGAGTTGTCAAAAACGAGACTCAACTGTAATACGAGTCAAACATATTTGAGTTTTTAATTTAATAGTATTTTCTGATCAGAAATGATATCATAATTTGGTTTTCATTGTTTATATTCTTTAAACAATTGAATCTTGGTCATATTTGAGCATAAATCTTCTAAATTTTCGCTCTCATCAAATGACCAGAGTCAATTAACTCTTTGAAGAATGAAAAAGTTATTCCAATTAATTATCATTTGTTTTGTTATATCTCTTGGTGTTGTCAAATGTTACCATGATGATTATGATGGACAGCACTATAAAAGACCAGGACGCAGGCCTGTGTACTATAACCAGTTCGGGGCACAGGCACCTAGCAAGGAGGGTTTGCAGTTTGGGGGACAGGCACCTCGCAGGGATGGTGTTCAGTTTTCGGAGTTTTCAGAGTTTTCACCGCAGGTAGCTCCACTACCGCCACGCCCCAACCGAGGGGTTAACCGTGGTGGTTCCGAATGTAAGAATTTACCTTGATCAACTTAAAAACACTAAATTGTTCTTGAATACAAACTTAAGCCGGATTATGGGCAATGGCAAGAAGTGCTGCCGAAGGCCTGACCCGTTTTGGAAAGGGTGCAATAGGAATGGTGGACGTCGGCGAGGACTGGGAGGATAAGGCCCACGAAAAATACACTGGTGAAGTTACCAATTACCAAGTTGATATACCTTCAGCGTACTTAGATGATGGTGCGGGTCGTCCAAAAGCCAGGTCCCTCTATTCCCCTCCGAGCCGTCGACGCCGTCAATACGGTATGGATTTATCGAGCTCAAAACTTTAATTACAAGGTAAATATTTGCCTTTTAACTAGATTATTACGATGACTATGGGGGTGACTATCGACGAGGAGGTGGCCGTCCATACTATGACCAAAATCTACGCAATTATGAAAGTGTGTAATACTGTTGAATATGTGCTCAGAATAAAAAACTTTTCAAAATTTTAAAACATTTGAGTAATCAGTTGTGAATCGAATGAAAAGTACCTATAGAGGGGTTGAGTGGGGGGTTAAGGGAGACCTTCAGAAAGGGGTTAATAGAGCTAGATACATCATGGAAATATCAGGTACATTTAAGGAAACAATTTTTGGGAATTCTTAAGTCTGATTGTCAAGGGGTTGTGTTTCTTAATGTGAGTGATTAGCAGTTACCTTGCTAACTTATTGCATTAACTAGGTGGACTTGGAAATATGGTGGAGAGCGCATACAATGGAGCAATCATTTACGGAAAGGGAACTCTTGGACTGAATCGTGACCGTGCAATTCAACAGCCACAAAATGACTTTGGTATTAAATTAATTTACCAGGCTATTTGTTTAAATTATAACTGATTTATTTTCACCAAGGTGGTTACACTAAAAAAGGGTCCAAACGTGAAACATATGAAAACCGCGAAAACAATTACGACAAACGAAATGAAAAATATGAAAAAAGCGAAAAATGGGAGTCAAAGGAATCATATGCTGACCCGGAACTTACCAATGTCAATCTTAGGAGTGCCCCACATGATTATAGCGATTATTAAAATAGTTTTAACCTTGTGTATTCTTGAATTAATTTACACGTTGAAACTTTGTGGTAATTGGCTTATAAATTAACTTGCATAAATGTTTTTATATTTGAATACTTTGGTCAATTAAAACAGGGATGCACAAGGGGGGGCCTGGAGATTTGGCCCCCCCTAAGGTCAAAAAGTGTGATTTGGCCCCCCCTAAGGTCAAAAAGTGTGATTTGCCTCCCCCCTAGGATCGAAGAAAAAATTGGGCAAATTTTTCGATATTTTTGGTAATTTTCGGTGAATTTGGCCATTTTAACCCGATTTTAACCGAATTAAGTACGATTCGAACTAGATTAGGCCCCAATAAACCGGATTTAACCCGAATTTGACCGAAAATGGCCGTATTTGGCCGAAAAACGGCTTTTTTATTTGGCCCCCCCTAAGGCCGAAAATCTGTGATTTGGCCCCCTCTAGACCAGAGCTCGAATCGGCCTCACCCTACGGCCCCCCTCTAGGGTCTCGGACCTCGCCCACCCCTGCTTTTGACTGTTTATCACAATTCAAGTGAATACGAAGGACAGACACCAATTGGATATTAAACCTGAATGTGATGCAAGCGGTTGTCAATTATTGTAATCGAGTAAAGTATTTGTAATAAACATAAAGTTTGTTGAAATCCATAGATATTTTCAGACAGTCATTGACTGTAAATGTTATTGAGTTGGATGTTAAGAGACAATCAAACGGATCCAAACATAAATCCAATTATTAAATCAATTTTGCACTAACTATTAAACAACTAATAAACTTGGTGGTAATTTGTAGAAATTGGTGACCGAGGGCTCAATAACTTTGAATTCTAGCCATTGGTGGCCCAAAAATATTTTGTTTTGTAATTAAATTAAATAAAATTCTAAAATCATTAGAGTGTAAATGATCCGGGTAATGTACCATATTTTTGATTCAGTGTATTAGCTAGCTCATTGTCTAACACATTTTATATTTGATTTATGGTTCCTAAATCCACAATAAGCTCTTTGCCATCAATACCACTAGAATTCCAGTAAATCAATACAATAGGTTGATGACCTTGTTATAATATATTTCAAATGCTCATGGTGTAAGTTTATTAAATTATAGATAGACTTAAAGTAGGTGAAAAGTTGAATAAGATTAAATTGATCCGAAAAAGTATTATATAAAGTATATTGAGTTTAGCAGTGAATTAGTTAAGCCTTTCTTCAATTCCGACTTTGATTTCTCCCATATTTAAAATGAAATCAAATTTCACGGCCTTTAAGGGAACTCTTGTTATGTCTGTTCTGAAGAATCTGTATTTGTTGACCAAATGGACAATAGTTGTCTTGGCCTCCATCAGAGCGAATCGCATTCCCACACAATTTCTGGGCCCCAAACCAAACGGCATATAAGCATAAGGGGTCAGTTTATCTCTATTTTCAGGCATAAATCGTTCTGGGTCGAATTTTTCTGGCGATGGATAATACTCAGGGTTGTAATGAAGTGCCTGGACATTGAAGTTAACAAACATTCCCTTAGGAATAGTTAGACCCGTATTGGCTGTAAAAATAATTATTAATAAATTGCTGGATAATTATTTGGTTGATACATAACCTAATTTATATTCATCAGATGCCATCTTCTGTATCGCAACCAACGGCGGATACATTCTGAGTGTTTCTGCGACACAGGCCTCCAAATAAGGCATTTGTGATATATTTTCGTAATTGAATTCTCCGTTAAATTGTTTGATCTCTTCGTAAAGCTTTTGCTGACATTTTTCATTCACTGCCAACGAATAGAAGAGATGTGAAAGAAGTGAAGCTGTTGTCTCATATCCGGCCACAAAGAATAGGAAAGTATTGGCCAGAATGTCATCCTCTGTGACATCGATCTGTGCTTTTGGAGCCTTTGTTTCTTTTGTTTTACCGAAAATCTCTTCAGTTTTGTCGTTTTCATTGTCGTGTTCTTCAGTTTCTAATGTCTTATTCTGAGCGTTGATCATAAGCTGTAAATAGTCGTTTTGTTTGCCTTTCCCTGACTTCCTTTGATTTAGAATAGATTGGATCTATTGATGAATAAATATATAGATAATTCAATTTCCAGAATCTAATCTCACCGCAGACCGAAAGAAAACGACGGCATTCGG
Organism: Punctoribates punctum; assembly: GCA_034698165.1. Taxonomy (NCBI): domain Eukaryota; kingdom Metazoa; phylum Arthropoda; class Arachnida; order Sarcoptiformes; family Punctoribatidae; genus Punctoribates; species Punctoribates punctum. Next base: position 1,877 of record JAQGBD010000300.1, on the reverse strand, counting down.
GTCAGTGAAAGAAAATTGTGTCCATTTTAAGAGCTTTGGAGAGACTGTTATAATCAATAAAAACACCCAGGCCCTCCAAGACGATCGGAATACTTTCTGTGCGTGAATAACAAAATCACTTGTTTTCTCCTCGTTGTGAGTATCGATTTTAGTGGCAAATGCACAGGTGGCAATCACGTCCATGGTCAAATTTCCCATCATTTTCTTCAAGTCAATTACTTCTTTGTTTTTGGCCTTTTTGTCTAATACCTGTTCCAGTCTTTCAACGCAATCGACAATAATTGGGTGCATTTTCCTCATTTTGCCGCTCGAGAAGGTGGGGCTTATCTATCAGATTCAAAAATTGATCTTGTAAATAAAATAAATAATTAATTATAAAATCACACAATTGATCGCATTTTCTTCCACTCCTCGCCTCTCATATTGAAAAGCGATCTCTCATTGAGGACATCCCCGACAAAGAATTCATTTCGATCAACAAAAATATGAAAGTCTTTGATCGCCATATCTTTTATCAATTCCGGATCTGCTATACTAAGAGAGGGTTTGCCACCAAAAAAGCCTCTGAAAATATAAGTGTTTGAATAAAAATATCACAATAATGTGTTTAAAATACCTACCCAGATATTTTTCCATACTTATGGAAATTTTCATTAAGCAAATCAGGCAGAGGAGTGAAAAATATCTCGTAAATGGTTCCAAAGCCGACGATAGGCTTCGGACCATTGATTCCCCGAGATTTCCAATAATTGAAATTCCGGGTCAAATAACTATTAATTTAATTCAATGAGAATTTCAAAAAATATTAATTTCATTAACTTTGTTAAAAACTTACAAATAAAGTGCAATCAATAGAGACAACACAAAAATTAAAGAATTCAAACTAAATAAGCAAAACATTTTTGAAATATTTTTAAAAATGAAGTTTAAAATTATTTTAAAACATCTTTAATACATAGAATACTAACAATATTTGAGTTAACAACAATTGATTTTCTATTTTTATCTCCTTTTATAGCCAATCAACAGAAGAGAAACTGAAAAACCTTTTATGTTTATTACAATTCAATTGAATGCGAAGGACAGACACTAATTAGCATTGATGGTGAAGCTATCGACAGGGAAGGACAGGAAAGTTAACCGATAGTAAATTGCTTTTAGAAATCATATGAAAATCCGTTTTAACCAAACCATATCTGAATTAATAGATTCGCAAAAATATGTGAATATTATGAAGTTATTTTTTGCTTATTTTGAAGCTTGGTTAGCTTGGTTTGTTTGCTAGCTTAAAAATGATATTCTCTCAGATCAATAAATAAAATAAAATATAATTGAAATAAATGAGCATAAAATTTATTATTAGATTTATTGTTCACTTATTAGAGAAAAAAGTAAACAGGATAAAATTAAAGTTATTCATATTACAAACTTTTCAAACCAATTAAATTTATTTATAATTATATACAAATAATGCTTTAATTATCATATTACAAAAGTATTATAATCACCTTGGTAGTAAAATACAGTTATCAATACATCTCTGTGTTATTCCAATTCAAAACATTTAATCTATCAAAAGCCGACTTTAAATAATTCAAATTTGAGGCTTGAGTTGAAATGAAGAAGTTAACAAGTTCATTTCAATAATGTAAACCAACCAAAATAATAACTTATTGTTTGCCATTTGTTTGGACCGATTTGTTTCTCATTTCAACCCCAAGAGGAATGTCTCCCACGGTTAGAATGAATTCAAATTTCTTTGGTTTCAACTCTTTCTGTGTGTTATTCGTCGCAAAGAATCGGTATTTGTATATCAAAAAGGCGGCGGCGGTCTTGGCCTCCATCAGAGCGAACCTCATTCCCACACAATTTCGGGG
>JAQGBD010000299.1:0-36074 GCA_034698165.1 Punctoribates punctum | reverse complement strand
CATAATTTCAAGTTCTATCTTTCACCAAGCATTTTTCTTGGTCCCGACCGCGTGAAAATAGGGAGGTTCAGGTGTATAAGAAAAACAATATTAGAGAAGAGTTAAAGCGCTGCCAATAATAGGCCGCAAATAAACCCAAAGATAAGCAAAACTAGAAATTTATGACAAGAATACAAATTACGGATAGAAAGGAAGAAATCGATTTTCGGCTCATTTTTGTTGATAGAAAAAAAAGAGTTCGGAACAAATTCACAGAAATTTCCATATAAACATAATTGACTCGAAAAGGCTCTGGGTGGTAATAGCCAGGGTTACTTTCCGAAATTGGCATCATTTGGAATCCAGTTCTAATGGGTTGGCGACGTTTTGTGTCGCTTCACCTGTCTCATTTGACGTTCAATTCCCCAGGCAGGATCTGTTGAAGTAAATATGCCCGGGGCATTATATCCAATCAATTCTTTCGGTTATGGTTTTCCCATTTGAAAAGGGAATGGAATAAAAATGAAATTTTACCATAGATTTAGTCCTTCGGAAAGAGGTTTATGTTTAGAATAATTTGAATGATTTGTTTTCCGCAGAAAATATTTTTTATCACTAGAATAGAAAATTTCAGATTTAATTCAGGGCTGAGCACTGGTGAGAAAGTTATCACATGACCTGGAATAATGACCTAGTAAATTAGTTTCATATTTTCATTATCTATTTTGATTCAAAAACTAGAATTTTAAATTTAAATTCAACAAGTAGAAAAATTGAGTATTCATTTTGTTGGCCCCCTTTTCGGAACACTCAACCAATTCTGCACATCCCTTAAGAGAAAGTATAACAAAATATTATTCATTTTTCTCTATTTTATTGTTAGGTTTTCAACAAGTACATTCTTTAGTGTATTCTATTCTATGAAAACATTTCTTTTTATTGCAAACTATTTATTTATTTTTCATCCGAAGAGAGAAAGTCTTTTGCAAATTATTTATGATAAGAACATTTTATTCTTCAATGGGTTCGCCATTTCTTTTATTACATGAATTTTCGAACTAAACACCAGTAATCACCAAGAGCATATAGCAAAATACCTCCTGCAACAATTTTGTTCTGTTCCTGTTCTAGTTATTCAACATAACGCAAACGGAGAGATACTTGATTTATCATGATCATAAAAATGAAAATACCTCTCGATAGATTATCCTAGCTACTTCTGGACTACCCTCTCTCTGAGCTAGGGGATGAAATCACCCTTGGTCATTACTATTTTTGAACGGAACGCTTCATTTGATTTATTTTTACTTTTATTAGGGAATAGAGTTATGGCACAGAATTTCTATGAATTATTGGACCGTAGTTATGACACTTTTAATATAATAATAAACTTGCTTAATTATCTCATGGAAAAGTATTTTTCAATTAAGCTGTTCTTCTATTAAATGAATAGAATTATTGATCACATTTTTCTCCGATGAATTACACGAAAAGTCTCATAAAATACATGAAAAATGTATTATTATAAGAATAGGCTTTTATTATGTGATATAGATTACCAAGGTGAAACAATTTAATTAGTATTCATCATATTCGAGAGTAAATAACTAAATAACTGTCCGAAAATATCTTTTTTATCAAGATAATTTTATTTCATGTTTGTATTGTTCATTGATTGATATTTTTAGGTGAATCACCTTGCTCATCTTACAAGATATGGTATTCCAATAAAAAAAGTTGAGTAGAGCTGACTCTTATCCGGAGATAAATCATAAAAAGTCCGTAAATGAGTTAAAATGAAAATCGATTTTTTCATTTTTCTTCTTCAGTGAGAAAACTGAGCAATAATTTTGTTTAAACAACATTTTTCTTAAAAAATGAATTCATGAGATGAAAACCTTCTCTCTATTTATGAGAAAATACTTATAAAAAGATTAAAGTCTATTGAAAACAGAGTTTTCTTTTATATAATCAGATTATATAAGACTTTATTTAATAATTTCATATAAAATAAAAATTGTATTTATTTTTCCACTTATTTCTGATAACAATTTTTGAGCTCAAAGTGAGAGAGAGGGGGAGAGAGGGAGAGAGAGGGAGAGAGAGGGAGAGAGAGAGACCCAATTTATTCGAGTTAAGCCGAAATGAAATAAATGGATTTTTCTATTACTTCTCAACAAGTATTTAATCAATAGTTTTCAGACATTCCGACTGAAAATTGCAGTTTTGCTCCAATTTATTGTAAGATTCAATTGAGGTATAGCCAGGGGCTGGTCTACTAATGGCAAATCCATTTAATACAACAAAGCAGCTTGATTTTTTTTTCAGTGAAAATGGATCCTTTATATTGGTGCTGATTACCCTGGAGAGCCACCAAAATTTCTTTTCGATAGTATTTATTGCAAGAATCTATACTCGACTCAGTTATCAAGTATTGTATTCATTGAAATTCTTGGCACAAAAAGCTAACAGAAATGTGTTGTTTGTATTTTTATCCATCAAAATGAAAATTGATTCGTCCAAGAGCTTTAACAAAATTATCACGTTTCAAATGAGAAAAATTCATGAACTCCAAGAATAGACCAAGAATACACACACTTGAAAGCTTCTTGAACACGAACAGAATAATCTCTTCAATTATATTCTGTGCTAATGCCAGTGTCAACATTAGCTCAGATTTCATTCAAATGAGTAATCTAGGTGTGAATAAGTAATTTGGGAGCTAGAATGAGCTTGGCCATCCCCAAGAATACTCATGTCTTCCTCTCCTTTCGTGCGATTAACTTCTTAAAAGGCGTTTCAGAGGCGCGACACACAAGTCCTGTGACTTCATCTCCAATGAAAATCTCTTCAATTTCTATGGAAACTGAGTGTAAGTAATGGCAAAAAGTATTTCAAACGACGACTTCTTATGCATTACTACTGATGTCTGATGTCTTGAGGTCTTCCGTTGCGTTACATAACGAGTGAAAAGAGAAGAGAAGAAAAAAATTGCTTTCAATTCAATGGACCGTAAAAAACAATTTACGACAGAAATGCAAATAAATTTTTACCCAGAATTTTGATTAAATTTTTCTTTCACTACCTTTTCGGCCAAAATTCAAATTTATGGCTACTTTTGCGCTGAATATCAAACCAAAGGATGGCTTTCCACCTCTGATTCCGGTGCTCTCGAATTAATTCTAGTAAATTGAAAGATTCAATTTTGCATGAGCAAGCAAAATAATCATTGAGTCGCGTTCATCATGCTAGAATTAATTTGCGTCATCTAAACAACACAGGTATTCAATTAATAGGAGTAAACAAGTTTTTCTTTCGGTTGAGTTATTTAATTATTCAAATAAGCTAGCTAAAATAAATATACAAATAATACTATAAACTAGGATATATTAATTTCTTATCAGGCAGATTATTATCAGTTGTTATTACCAAGTATAAAATATAAATGCAATAATACTAATTTTTTATGCTAGAGTAAAATGGCGTGGGCACAAAATAGGCACAAGGTAATGTTTGTAAATTGATAAATTAGTTGTTCGGTGCGATCTGTGCTTGCTTATTTTGATCACTGGACAATATAATCTTTGTAGTTTTTAATTTGTTTCAACTGTTTCTTCAATTTCTTGATGAAGTCCAGGGGTTGGACTAAAATGGAAATCTCTTTTCCGACGGCATTCAGTCGATCGTGAATTTCGTTGCCTTTGAAGAACAGATTCAGAGCTCTGTTATTGACTTCAGTCAGACACCAATTGCACTCCTGGTTCGGTAGCGAACAGGTCTGGGTTAGGCCGGCCCTGTCGGCCAGTCCTCCCGGTATCACTTGCCTGATCTCTGCGGTGGTGCCCTCTCTGACAATACCCAAGTCCTGTCCCTCTGTGCGCCGTCTAATGCAGAATACCTTTGCGTTCGGAACTCGTTTAACAATAATCTCGAGAATTAGTGAATTCTGTTTAATGAGTCGATAGGCTGTCTGTGCGCCGGACACCGGCTCTCCATTGATGCTCAACAGCTGGTCTCCGATGTGGAACGTGTTGTGCAAAACGGGGAACTCCTTCTGCTTCCATCCGGCGATCCAAACGGCGTCGAACAGATCGATCAGCGCTATTGAGTTATGACTATCCTTTTTCCTGACCATTAGTCGGACCCCCGACGGATGTGCGATCTCTTTACGAAGTCTGAGTACTTGCGACTCCCTCAATGACACCGGACTGGGAGGGCTTACAGATATTGCTTCATAAGGAGGCGGTCCCTCTTCTATGGGAACATTACTATTGAGCGGCTCTAAGGACTGCGACCTCAGGGGTACTGTCCTTTCGTCGAATATCGCTTCGTATATCTCTGTGGGAGAGCCGGCTCTGGGCAGTGGCTCACTGGCAGTGGATGTGGTGGCCACAGGCGCAGCAGCCGCCGCCGCCCCCGCACTGGTATTAGCCACAGGTATTGGAGGCAGTGGTCGCCACGCCTGACGGGCCGACACCTGCGGGCCATTCGTATAGAGATTGTCTTTCGGCTGAAGAATCTTCAGTTGTCTTAACTTAGTTTTGAGGCATTGGATCCACTCCTGCATAGAGTGCTGACTGTCGGTCACCAAACGTATTACGTGAGTGTCCAGAGTTATGGCGAACTCATTAAAGCACTTGTCGTTGACCGCAATCGCCGGTGAGATGTGTTGACACCGTTTCAGTGGGTGTTTAGAGACCGGACCGTTGGGTGCGGTCGGCGTCAGCTGTCGTTTCTGATAGAACTCCAAATACGGATCCGTTTCGTTGAGGACAGAGAAGACGACCCAAAACTTGTGCTCTTCGGAGGTTGTGTTCAGTCGTTCGGCAAATGGAAGATATCTGAGCCAACCTAATGAGCCAGGACATTATTTATTATCAAGGTCAACAGTAAAATAGGACATAAATATGATCAAGGTCAAGTTTCAATTAGGATAAAAGCCTATCGACAAGAAATTGAGTGAAAAAATATCAATTTATTAGAGAAAATACGATACTGTCAGTGGAGAAAAATAACCTTGGCACTTTGTGAGAGTAATATTTCACCATGCTTAATAAATTTGATTGCATAGCATTAAGTTATCATTAGTAAAGACCAGGATATTGATTGGAAAAGTGTCATCGATCAAAATTATTGATTTAGCAATCAAGTTTTCTCATTAGGAAAGGCATAGTAAAGAAAGTTAGCAAGGTAATTATCTTGGTAATAGCATACCTGCTCTGTGAACATCTCTAACACATTGATTGTGATCTCTATTATCAGTAATACTATTGATTGTGGCGTTTGGAGGGCTCAACAAAGGCAGAGGTGTGCCGTCGCCGGCGCTCATCCTCTGAGCAATTGATTAGATTATTCTCAAAAATAATAAGATCATCGATGAGTAGGGATGAGTATGCAATTTGAGCTTGCTCATTTGGCTGCCGACCCATTCAATGAATGACTAATTGATTTTCGTATGAGTTTTGACAACAATTCCAGGAATGCGTTGAAAACCAGACCCTCTTTCAGCTGCCATTCATTTACATAAAATGTTATTATTCTGTGTTATGCTGTGCTGACAGTCAACAGGTTGTGCCCAAACACATACACATAATACGTCTGTGTTTTACAAACTGTAATTTTGTAATTATATTGAATTTTGTTGCAAGAGTCAATATTTTAAATATTTATATTGGATTCCTTGAGCAGCCTATATTTAATTTAACCAAGGCATAACTTTTGGAATATAGAGCTCACACTTTTTCCCGAAGTTTTACCAGGCCACTTTAAATTAGAAACTAAATAAATTTAGCCTGGTTAAATTATTAAATTGTCAATTTTCTGCAGCACAGCAAAAGCACCTTGGAAGTAGGAGTTCTGATATTTTAAAACTTGCATGAATTTTCATTTTTGTGTAATTTATTGCAAATATTTATCAAGATAACTTATCTTGGATAAGTTTTAAATGAAAACATCTTTTCTGTTGAATTTTCAAAACTTATTAAATTAAATAATTAGTGGAATAAACTAAACATCTGTAAAATCTAATCAATTCGTGAATTTATAAAAATGACACGTAAATGAACCTAGTACACATCAATTTTGGCATGATTAACATGATCATTTTGATGAAATGTTATTTACTTTACGGGTTGAAGTCGAGAGCACAAGAACTTGATCAGTTTTATCAAAGAAAAACGAATGGTGTTGAAACAAGACTGGGTGAAGTCCCTTGGCAGGTGTCTATTCTAAAGGACCCAGATATAGACTTTTGTGGTGGGCCAATTATCAGTCATTGTGGCCAATTGCCTGGGGCAGAGGTGATAATGAGTGGTTGGTGAGAGGAACGGGTAGAGGACTGACCGACAAGAGGAGGGACACAATAATGAGACGGGACAGGTGTAATGCAATGAGAAAGCCCTTGTCATTGCTCAACCTTGGTCCTTTTGATGTGTGTCCGAAAGACGTGATCTACCGTTTGTGATGTAAGAAATATGCCAAGCTAAGTTTTTACAAATAATTGAAACCATATCCACTCCAGGCAGACTCGGGTGGACCCTTGGTAGTCAACAATAGCCTGGTTGGTGTCGTTTCAAACGGATAGGACCCGGATGGTTTCACCAATGCTGTGTTATATAGGAACTGGATCGATCAAAACACAATTTAATTGATCTAAAGTTCAGCTGCTATTATATTTAACTAGATAGATTTAATTTTTCAAAATTGTAATAGAATTAATAGAAAATATTTGGTCTAAAATATGAGCTAGGTACATTAATAAGTGTGAAGTCTGTCTCGATTAAGTTGGGGATCAAGTCTATTGTTTATACTTTGCAAGAGTAGATTTATTCCGAACTCGATTGAGTCAGACTTAAAATAATATCAATAAAGTACCGGTAGATGTGTGGCCATTACTCATACTTAACCAAGATCAGTTTTTTATTAAATTACTGTCATTTTTATAGAATTGAAAAATATTTTTGTGATTAAAAACAAATAAAATCTTTTGAATTAATCCTTAAGAAGTATTATTAATACTGTATTAAACACAAACCTTTAACAAAGGTCATTTGGAAGGCCTTGAGAAGAGGAGCAAGAATATTCAAGTTACTTTTCTCCGGGTCAACCCCTTTCCCTTTGAGCCAGGAAAAACTGATTGATAAAAATAAATTTTTCAATTTTCTAGTTTATGGCTCTAATCTTGAGACAAATTTTTGATATTTGAATACATATTGATTCTTAAAACTGAGTTCAATTAACCATGATAATTTGAATGAAAATAACTTGATTAATGTTAATATATTCCTGGGTTAAATATAGATTTTATTTAATTTCAATATTGCGTCAAACATCTGGAAAGTAATCCTATCTTAAGATCATTATATAATATTTCAAAATGAATCTAGTTCATTCTAATCTATTTTTCATATCCTATTTGAATTTAATTCAATATAATATCAGCCACGGGTCGGGGATCAGACCATTGTTCAGAACAGATGAAGTTGATCGAGGTAATTCAAGAATCATAAATGGTGTTGGCGCGCAACTGGGTGAAGCTCCTTGGCAGGTATCTTTTGCTGATAAGAAAGGTCATTATTGTAGTGGATCAATTATCAGTCATAAAACGGTAGTAACTGCAGCCCATTGTGTCGATGAGATGGCACAAGAATTGAAGTAAGCACAATTTCAAATTAAATTGGCTAAAATTTAAATAATAGAGTTATATTTATAAAATTCTTTTCTTGCCACTATTCTACCTTGATTCATTAGAAAATTCGGAAAATATTTGACACATATTAAATATGGCGGAATAAACAGACTAAAACTGCGCCGGACCAATTCTGTTTCAAAAGTTATAATGCACCCGGATTATATTTTTAAAGCCACTTCTCACGTTGATGCTGATATTGCTCTAGTTCATCTGAAGATTCCAGTGGTGGAAACACCTTACGTTAAGATAATTGAGATAGCTCATACCACTCCAAAGCCTGGAACAAAAGCACTGATCACTGGATGGGGTTATGATAAGGTACAAGATCATTTTTTTTTTGTTAAATATAAACTTGCTAATAACTTTGTATTGTAATTATTTCAGGTGAATCGTAAGGGGGACGGTCGGGGAAAGCCTTCGATTATGCTCCAAAAATCTACCATGACAATCATGAGAAGGAAAAGGTGTAATGCAATGACAAAACCATTGCCACCACTCAATGGAAGTTTTATTTGTGCCCGAAATCGAAATTCAAGTGTTTGTGATGTAAGAAATATGCCCTTGCTTATTTAAATACTTAAAACTGAATCGTTCAGGGTGATTCTGGTGGACCATTGGTAGTCAACAATAGGCTGATAGGTGTTATGTCATCCTCTATTGACTGTTTTAGGGGCTCTCCCAGCGATTTTACCAGTGCTGTTGTATATAGGACCTGGATCAAAAAGAATACAATTTAATTTCTTGCATTTACTTGATAACTTGAAATTTTTCAAATAATTTTAAGTTTATCTGAATAGTTCTAGATAAATTAAGAGTTTCTAGTAAACTATTCGGGGCATTTAAAATATCTGACACATTTTGGAAAAAATTTGTATTCATTGGTTTATATTTGATGACCAAGAGTATTCATTTATTCAAAATTTGTTACGAAACATATATGAATCCCAGAAATTAGTTGAACTCATTTTTTGTAATTATAAAAAATAATTTCAAATATTAAAACTTTCGAATTTTTGTGACTTATTAGAGCCTCTAAATCATCCTAGTCAGATGAACAAGTATCAATTCTTCTATTTTTATCTGTATTACAAATTCTCGTTATTTATCAATAATTGTGAAATAGATTTCTGAGTCCAAAAAACATCTGTAAAGTCCTCTTATTGTGAAATTACAAATAAAATTTAAAAATGAATCTAGTTCATCTGAGATTATTTTTGATGTTGATTATGAATATGCTGCCATGTGAATGTGAGGATCAGGAGAATGATCAAGCTGCTTCAAGAATCATCAACGGTGTTGACGCAAAACTGGGTGACGCACCTTGGCAGGTTTCTTTTGCTGATAAGACAGGTCATTATTGTAGTGGATCAATTATCAGTCCCAAAACAGTAGTGACTGCAGCCCATTGTGTGGAAGATATGTCAGAAGAATTGAAGTAAGCACAATTTCTAATTCTATGTCTAAATTTTCCATTTAAAATAACCAAGTTACATTGACAAAATTCTTTTCTTGACACTATTCTGCCTTGGTTAATTAGAAAATTCGGAAAATATGTCACCAAAATTAAATATGGTGGTTTAAATCGAACAAAATTACACCAAGTTAATTCGGTTTCTAAAGTAATAGTTCACCCAGATTATTTTATGTTAGACAATGATGATACATTCCACGCTGACGCTGATATTGCTCTAGTACATCTGAAGAGTCCAGTGGCTAAAACACGTCATGTTAAGAAAATTGAGATAGCTCATACCACTCCTAAGCCGGGAACACAAGCTTTGTTGACCGGATGGGGTTATAATAAGGTAAACATAAAATCAATTATAAACTTGGTAACTAATCTTGCTTAAAATTCCTTCAGCTCACTCGAGGTGGAGATGGAAAAATGCCCATGATGCTACAAAAAGCTAACATGACAATTATGGGAAGGGAGAGGTGTAATGCTGTGAGAAAGCCTTTGCCCCCTCTCAATAGAAAATTCATTTGTGCCCGGAATCAAAAAGCCAGTGCCTGTGATGTTAGAAATATGCTAGCACAATTACAGATTAAGTAGATAGATCAAATTCACTCTTTCAGGCAGACTCGGGAGGACCGTTGGTAGTGAACCATAGACTCATTGGTGTTATGTCGAGCTCAGTGTCCTGTGCTCGAGGAAACCCCAATGATTTCACGAGTGCCGTTGCTTTTAGGACTTGGATCACCAAGAATACAATTTAATCAAATTGAAAATGAATTTTTTGAAATCAACTTGATAACTTACAAAATGAAAAATTGATTCTGCACTGGGACACAACCTGAAAGGACTACCTATCAGATTATGGGCACCCCCTGACCCTTATTTCATCAATTATTTCGAGGATTATCTTCAACACCGAGGAGAATCATAATTATTCCAGGTGATTTCATAATTTACTTGGTGGTTTTGTAATAATTATTAAATTAAATAATTAGTCGAATAAACATCTGTTGAAAACTAATTCAATTGAATAAACAATAAAAATAAATTCTCAAATGAACCTAGATCATCAATTCCTATTTGTCATAATCTTTATAAATTTAATAGAATGTGATGTTCACTACGGGTCAGAAATGAGACCATTGTCCAGAGCACAACAGATGCATCAAGTTAATTCAAGGGTTTCTAATGCTGCTCAAGCAAAACTGGGCGACGCACCTTGGCAAGTCTCATTTAGTGATGGTGAATCTCATTTTTGTAGTGGCACAATTATCAGTCTCAAAACGGTAGTGACTGCAGCACATTGCATTGATAAAATGACCTCGTAAGTTGAAATATTGAAGTATTATGCTCTAGACAGTTTTTTGCAATTATCCAATTCAATAATTTAAATTAGATAAAATTACTTGGACATTTAATATTCAAGTTTTATATTTAGGTAAACTTTAATAATAAATGTCCAAGTATCTTGAGTATTAAAAGTGAAACAATTGAATGGCTAGATCATTTCAAAATTTTTAGGCATTTTCATTCATTTCTTGATTTTGCATCTTGGATAATTAGTCTAGCTACATCGCATGTAATGGCATTGTACGGCGGACTAAATAGATTGAAATTACGCCAGTCAAATTTCATTTCTAACGTTGAAAAGCATCCAGATTATGTTCTTGACCAAGAAACATTTCGCATTGATGCTGATATTGCCCTTGTTTATTTGAGCGATCCGGTGGTCGAAACGCCAAATATTAGGATAATTGAGATAGCTCATATCTCACCAAAGCCTGGAACACAAGCACTGGTGACCGGTTGGGGTTATAAGGTTGTTAAATATGATCTAGGTTACCTTTGAAACTAATCTTGATTAAATTTAGTCTGTAGTGAAATTTCTTCAGCCGGATACAGGCGAAAGGGCCACCATGCTACAAAAATCTAGTGTCTCAATAATGAGGCGGGACAGGTGCGATGAAATGAGGCGACCCTTTCCGCCACTGAACAAAAATTTTATTTGTGCTCGAAATCAATTTATTAGTGCCTGCACTGTAAGAATTATGCCAGGTTCAATTTGAATTCATAATTAATGTATATGTTCTAGGCAGACTCCGGGGGACCGGTGGTAGTCAACAACAAGTTGGTGGGGGTTATCTCAAACGTTGTGGACGGGGACTGTCCTGCGGGCTCTCCCATCGGTATTACGAATACTGTGTTGTATAGGAATTGGATTAAAGAGAATATGATTTGATTGGTTTGAAAAATAGCACATATTCTTGGAAAGCCATAAAGTCCCTGAAGTAAATGTACAAGCAAAAATTGTGATATTAAAAATTGAATTCAGCATTTACCATGGTAATCACTGATCAAAATTGACGGAAAAAATGATCTTATCCGTTTTTCTTTGAATTATTTTTCCGGAATATTTTGTAATAATTTATGAATTCAAATAATAAGTCGAATAAACATAAGGAAAGACATCCTATTCTTAAATTATAAGCATTTTTGGAATGAACCTAGTTCACTTAACTTTACTTTTGGTAATAAAATCAATTTGACCCCGTTAGGCGGTGATGCTCTTTGTAAACTCTGTTAGAATGCGGTTCTCATGATTTTGCTATTTTTATTAAATTCTGAGATGAGCAAGCTCCTCGCTGACATGATATGAGCTATACCCCCTCCCCCTCCCCCTCATCTCTGATTAAATTACAAAACTAGTGGAATAAACATCTGGAAAGCCATCATTTCGTGGACAATGAATAATTCAAAAATGAATCCAGTTGTTCTGAGTTTAATTATTATAACCTTTATAAATTTGATAGAATGTGATGACAATGTACCATACTGGTCCGAAATGCGGCACCTCCTGCGAGCACAAGAGATAGGTCAAATTAAATCAAGAATTGTGAATGGTGTTGAGGCAACACTGAGTGACGCCCCTTTCAAAGTCTCAATAGTACGAAGTGATGGAAGTCACTGGTGTGGGGGGGCTTTAATCAGTCCTCGGACTGTATTGACTGCAGCCCATTGTATCAATGATGGTCTGATAGGGTGAGCTCAACTAGAATTGATGTCTCACCGAGTTAAAATAATAAATTATAGAGCAAAAATTAAATATGGCGGATTGAATAACGAAAATTTACCTGGAACAAGCTTCATTTCCAATGTTATTAAACACCCAAGTTATATTAGACGAGTTGAAGGGACTCGATCTTTTATTGACGCCGATATCGGTGTAATTCATCTAAAGGATCCAGTTGTAGAAACATCTTACGTTAAGATAATTGAAGTAGCTCATACAACTCCAAGGCCTGGAACACAAGCAATGATATACGGATGGGGGCACACACTTGTCGAAATTCCAGAGTATCCAGATTATCAACCCGCTCCTGAGACAGGAAACATCCTACAAAAAACTACTCTCAGAATAATGAGGAAAGAAGAATGTGTGTTCAAGAATGGTCATTTTTTCTGTGCACGAAATCCAAACACCAGTGCCTGTATTGTGAGAAATAAACCAAGGTTAGTTAAAATAAATAATTAAAATCAATTTGTTCAGGGAGATTCTGGTGGACCAGTAGTGGCTAACAACAAAGTGATTGGTGTTCTGTCCAGTGTCGTTGGCACCCTTACTTGTAAAAAGGGATTGCCCCTTTCCTGTACCAGTGCTGTTTTTTATAGGAGATGGATCATAGCAAATACAATTAAATAATTTGAAATCAATTTTTATCTTGATAACTTATAATTTTGCAAAATTTGAATCAACAAATTATTTCCTATAATTTGAATGATTTACTAGATCATATAAAAACGTATAAAAATTCTGCTAGTCTGTTTTGAATTGTTTTATTTTTAATCAGAAGTTTTGACATAGCCTTGCCCAACTCTAATTTTAACTCCTGAAATCTTGTAAAACTATCTTGGTAAGTTCTATTAATCAAAACGTGATTGGCCATCCCTTAATTGTTGGGCTCTTCCTTATACCTATCCTTGGTGTCTTCTTCCAAGGATAAGTCACCGGATCTCTTCAATCATCTGATATGTTTTTGAAACTGATCTTTGAAAGAATTTATGATAAAATGTCAAGGTCATTAGTATGAAATTGATTTGATTAGATGCAGGTAAACAAAATTCCCGCGTCGTTCACCTGTGGTATTGTTTTTATAGTAGATAACATCAAAAACTAAAAGTCCCTGATTAAAAAATGAAGAGTAGTCAGTCTAATAATAGATAATTTTATTAAACAACCAAGCTTATTTGATTATACCATCTATACCAGGGTAATACCTCGTAACAAAAATCCTGAAATTTACCATATTAACTTATTAATCAGGATTATTTAAAACCCACTTATAACCAACTTATCAGGGTTATAAGTGGGTTTTAAATAATCCTGATTAATATCTTTAATGTAAAATGCTTAGGAAATATTTACAAACTAAAATTGAGCATGCTTGATCATCAAAACAATCTAGTAACAAAATAATTTAATCAAATAACCCCTTCAATCACGCGGTGACATAAAAATAGGATTTTTGATGAAAAGAATGACATTTGTTTCGGATAACAATTGATAACTGATTTGAAAATTGGTATAAATATCAGGTCATTAATAATGAAAAATCAATTGTGAGTTGAGTCCTTTTGTCTTAGTTTTCAAACAACTTGAATATGAAGTGCATTATTCTAATCGCTATGTTTGCCATCATTGGATTGGCTCTTGGTAATGCCCAATTGACTATTTGTCCACAATAATTACAAGGTAATTTTCATGAAACTTTTAGCCGAAAACACCTGTCCTGAGGGTGAGACATACAACGCGTGTGGAACCGCCTGTCCGACCACCTGCGAGAACAAGGACGCTGGTCCTATTGCCTGTATCAAAATCTGTAAGCCTGGTTGTTTCTGTAAGGACCCACTGATCCGGAACACAGCCACCGGTCGATGTGTGGCCACAAGAGATTGTTAAACAAAATATTGGTTTTCTATTAATTATTTGTTATTTTCATAAGAATTGCAAACATTTTATGTTTTAATTAATTAATAAAATATTATTTGACTTCAATTATAAGCTTAACATAAATGCAGTTCAAATCTATAAATCACCATGTTCGATAATGTCACCAGGTTATCCTTTACAACGGCAAAAATCTATGAAAAACTGAATTTATCAAGCTAATGTTTTTCCGTTTTTTCAAATCAGTTAAAATTAACATTTATAAATGAACTATTAGTTTCAACTTGATAAATTAATTTCAAAATATTGTAGGTAAAATTTGAGCCACCTTGCTCAATTATATTGCTTCAAAAATGTTTAATTTAATTGATTTTACATTGATTTCGATTTTTTCCAAATAAAAATTACCCAGCTATTATTATAATTTCCCTTCTTTAATCAACTATTTTATATGTGCTAGCTCATACAAAGCAAACAACAATTATTTTTTATCGGAAATCGATTCAATTATTTCCAAGTTATGATTTATTTGAGTGTATTTCCAAATTACAGGTTTATTTCCTAAATTATGTTTGTAATGGATTGTACAAGGTCAAACCAGAATAGAAACATTACAATTAATTTAAAGGTTATTTATATTCTTGTTTCTCAAAATACCTGATTATTTGTGTTTTAAAATAGAAACTTATATTATATAAGAAATTGAAATATTATATATATTTATATTTATATAATCAATAAATTGTTTCGAAATACAATCAAACGTTGATTAGTGCTTGCTCAATTTATACCAGTGCTTATTTATTCTAATTTCAAGTAATTTACCAAGAACAATGAGATATATTTTGAATTTCGCTATATTTTTAATTCTGTGTTCAATAACCGGTATTCTAAGTATATATTCTGAAAAAATAAATAACCATGGTCAAGTAGGACAGGTAGTTTTTGGCACCTTGGCCGAGCTTCACAAATGGAAATGGATGGTATGTAATATCAATATAATCATCCCATTGATGAAAATTAACCTTGTTTATTTAGGCCGCTATTCTTATCGAGCATTCGAACCAATTTTTCCAACACTGCGGCGGTTCCCTCGTCTCTGATCAGCACATCCTAACAGCCGCTCATTGTCTCATCGAAAATGGATCAGCAGTGAGCGCACAGTCCCTAATCGTACGTCTGGGTCAATATGACCTTCGTCAAAAAGGACAAGACTTCAAAGTTGCGTATTATGTTCTTCACCCGAGGTTTAACAGAACTACCTTGTACAATGATATTGCTGTGATTAAGCTTGGTAAAAAGGTGAGCATTTAATGAATAATTGATTTTAAAGATTTACTTGATTAAATTTCTTAACAAGGCCAAGTTTAGCGAAATTATATCACCGATAAAATTGCCAAAAATTAAACAAGCTCATAATTATGAGACTGAGAAGGGCAAAGAAGTGGCGTTTATCGCCGGATGGGGCCGAACCTCCTTCCGGGGGGAATTCAACGATGAACTACTGGAG
The DNA here is from genome assembly GCA_034698165.1 of Punctoribates punctum. Taxonomy (NCBI): domain Eukaryota; kingdom Metazoa; phylum Arthropoda; class Arachnida; order Sarcoptiformes; family Punctoribatidae; genus Punctoribates; species Punctoribates punctum. The sequence continues at coordinate 20,494 of JAQGBD010000299.1, read as the reverse complement.
GCCAGACTTCATATCGCGGATCAGATGGAGTGTCGCACAGCCTATGACTCGTACGCAAACATAACCGCTCAGCAAATCTGTGCCAAAGCACCGGAATATTCCGCCAACTCCAGCGATGCCTGTCCGGGGGATTCCGGTGGACCTCTGATTCAGCTTGATCAAAAATTAGACGAGTATTTGCTGACCGGTGTCATCAGTTTCGGACGGAGGTGTGGCCTAAAAAATGTTCCTGGTGTTTATACCAAAGTAGAGTCTTATGTCAATTGGATTAAACAAATTATTCCATTTAGAAAAAGATCAAAATATTAAAATAACCTTGTTGGTTTTATTGACAAATTAATTATTTTAAATATCATTGCTAAAAAGGTTCAAAATGAAAATAGAATCTTGTTAAAATTATGTTCTATTTGTAAATTATTATTTATTCTCAATTTTTCACTACATTTACAGAATGTAATATGTAGTATATAAGATTAGTAACTAAACCCGCCACCAACCAACCCACCCAAATATTTTATGAACAAGGACCTATCGCAAAATGAAATAATCAAATTATTCTTGAGGTTAGATACTTGATTAATAAGAAAAATACAAGAAAATATACTTGACACTTTTTTTCAACCGAATTAACAAGTTTATGCTGCAGGAAGTTTTAGATAAATAAGCTAGGTCATTATTCAGCCTAATCAATCAATCACTCATTAAAAAGTTCTGAAAAAGTTTCCATAATTATGTACGAAAATAATGATGACTATAATTATGTTATTAATGACCATGCTCACTTGAATTTTTTGGAAATAAACTGCCACAATTTGGTTGTTTCATTCGCACAGACGAACACTCCCTCTAATATTAGAATAATTTCTGAATTAAATAATCTTGGTTAATTTCTTGAGTCATTTACCACAAAGTATGGAGGTCCAAGCCAATCTTGCTTCTTCCTCACAGTCTTCTTCACAAAATGTGCAAGTAAACGAACTGACCAAGCATAATAGGATTGAAAGTTTCATTCCTAACGACGAGTGAATTTAAAATTTACAAGTTTATTTCACTGAAGAGAATATCTAATTAAAATCAAGAACAAATCGATGTTAAATACTTTGTTCTATTTATTTAATCCAGGTGAAACATTTAAATAACTTAATTTCGCTGACGTGTCCAGGAATATTTCTCGATTTTAAGAACAGGTGATTTATTCAGGATTAAATGAACCAAGATAATAAATAATCGCGTTTTGTTAGAATTGAGAATTTCATATTAGGCTCATTTTGTCCTAGCTAATACACAGGAATAGATAATTTGAATACAGATGTATTTATTGTTGTAATTATTCCATGAATTTAATTTAGCGATTCATAACCTTGTTCAATTAAGTAGCAAGAGTCAATTTTTGAATGAAATCTTAGCCATTCGTGTTAAATAACATCAAGATTCCTAATAACTTGGCAACTTGGTAGATAAACAAAACACAATCATCAAAACTTAATTAAAATTACCATAACAGATTAGACAAAATGAGCAAGGAGATTAATCATTGATTTGAGATTATTTTATTTCAATTCAAAGTTTAATTAATTAAAATCCAGTACATTTTTTATCTGGCTCGTTGGCATCAACCAATTCCTTTTTAGAATTCAAACAATCTGAAGCACCTTTAAATTCATCATGCTCCCTTCCTTTAGCTATTGCCTCCTTGGCTTCAGATATGCAAGCTCCTTTGTCCCCATCGGTTTTGATGTCTTTCATTCCCGAAATATGATCGTGCAAACAGCTCTTGATCAGTTCGAATACTTCCATCGCATCAGTTGTTTCGCAGCTAACCTTTGAAATATCAGCTAGCAAATTTGGAAAAAAAATATTTAGATTGATTAAGTCCTTTACACTCAATTTTTTATAGATTATTTAAAACAATAGTTTTTGATCAGGGTAAAACTATGACATAGAATAATTTATGTGTAATTTTTGAAAAATAAAATTACCGCAATTGACCGAGGCTAAAACTTGTAAACTTTTATCGAGATCATCAATCATTTCGTCAAAAACTGGTGTCGTGCAACTATTCATTACAGGTCCTAGGTGTTCCACATCCTTCACACATTCACCATAACTATAAGGATTATCAATTGTGTCGTTGACAAAGGGACAAATGTGCTCGAACACATAATTGATGCACTTCTTTGTTTCCAATTTGTTACCCTCCTCAATCAAATTTTTTGCTAACTCGCCACTTTTGCCGTAACAGTTTCGATAGTTATCCAGCCACAATTTGTTTGTTTCATTCGCACAGACGAACACTCCCTCTAATATTAGAATAATTTCTGAATTAAATATTCTTGGTTAATTTCTTGAGTCATTTACCACAAAGTATGGAGGCCCAAGCCAATCTTGCTTCTTCCTCACAGTCTTCTTCGCAAAATGTGCAAGTAAACAAACTGACCAAGCATAATATGATTGAAAGTTTCATTCTTGACGACGTGAGAATTTAAAATTTACAAGTTTATTTTACTGAAGAGAATTTCTAATTGAAATCAAGAACAAATCGATGTTAAATACTTTGTTCTATTTATTTAATCCAGGTGAAACATTTAAGTGATTTAATTTCGCTTACGTATCTAGGATCATTATTTGATTTGAAGAACAGGTGATGTACTCAGAATTAAATGAACCAAGATAAACAAATAATCTTGTTTTCCAATCAATTCTTAACTGGAAGTTTTCATCCCTTTCTCCTACATCTCTCGACTTTCAATTTCAGTAATAATTGTAATATTCGTCTATTTTTCCTGTTATTTAATTAGTGCCTGGTGAATTTTGATTACTTTTTTATTGTAAATAATTTTGTTATCATGGTAAAAAAACGTCATCATTTTTTTTAAAAAAGTTATTTTTGCTTTCAATCAATTATTCAGAGAACAAAAATTGATAATAAATTGATATTTGAACAAGCAATTATCTAATAATTTATCAATAATCAAAGATGCCAGTACAATTTGTCACTAAATGCATAAAATGAAAGTCTTTCTTCTGGGAACGCACACAACCAAGAATATCTTGAATCCTATCTTGCTCATTACTTCCAGTATTTATTATGGTATTTCTGGCGCCTCTTTTACACTCATCCTCTTCAGTATTGACGCTTTTTAGTTCTGGAATGTGATCTTGGATACAAATCTTGACAATATTGAATAATTCCATTCCTTCCGTTGACTCACACTTTATATTTGATGAATTACCTGTCAATAAGAGCGGAAATTAAACTAGCTCAATATTTAAGCGTCCTCATAGAGTAATCCTGGTAATTATGCTAAAGAAAATATGATCAAGCTATTTTACCGCAATAGACATTCGAAAATAACACATTATGTTGTTTGGCATTTCCGGAAAACGCTTTGTAACAATGAGTATGATATTGTTCTTGATAACTCAGACATTCCTCATATGTTGCATGGTTATTCCTTATGTCGTTGAGAAGGGGACAGACACCATCGAAAACATGCTTGACACATTTATCCATGTCCAATTTATTGCCCTCTTCAATCAGTGTTTTGGCCATCTCGCTACTTTTTGCGAAGCAATTTCTATGTTTGTCCCAGGCCAGTTGTTCCGTTTCATTGTCGCACTTAATCTTCTCCTCTAAAGTAAATCATGTAATTGATTGAGCAAGGTAATTTATGAAAATACTTACTACAAAGGCCGTATGTGAAACTCAATTTTTCCACTCTTGAACATTCCTTTTCTTCGCAAAATGAGCCAGTAACAAAAATAACCAAGCCAAAATAAATTGCTAATATCATTTTGACGAACAAAATACTCTTGGTTATATAAGTTCAATTAATTAGTATCTAATCAGAAATGTTAAATACAATTCTTTTATTTGAATGAACAAGCCCAATATTTCAATTTTATTTGTCCTCACTGTAAGTCTATGAAAATACATGTGAAATGAGCGACAGCTGCACTCAATTAGGTTATTATTCTTGGCTTTTGAAATCAATATAGAGGTATACTTTTGTTGTTTAAATATGTGATTGATTTCAATAAAATTAAACTTGATAGAGCTAGGTAGAATGTTAATGATGAAAGAAGTTCAATTATTATCTTGGAACTAAGGCTTTATTTATGTTCATAGTGTTCTCGAATTTTGGCGTTCGCTTCGCTCACCTCCCTTGAGTTCAATCAAACTTTGATAGATGCTCAACTTAAATTATTGCATAAATTGTATACTGTATTTAACATTAATCAAGTTTAATTTTGGAACAAGCAATTATCTGATAATTTATCAATAACCGAATAGGCCAGTACAATTTGTCACTAAATTCATAAAATGAAAGTCTTCCTTCTTGGAACGCATACAACCAAGTATATCATCCAACCTATCTTGCTCATTACTTCCAGTATTTATTATGGTGTTCCTGGCGCCCCTCTTGCACTCATCCTCTTCAGTATTGACTTCTTTTAATTCTGGAATTTGATCTTGGATACAAGTCTTGGCAATATTGAATAATTCCATGCCTTCCGTTGATTCGCAGTCAACATTTGATGCATTGGCTGTCAATAGAGGTGAAAAATTAAACTAGATCAAACTTTTTTCAGCGTCCTTATAGAGTAACCTGGTAATTATGCTATAGAAAATATGATCAAGTTATTTTTACCACAATAGATATTCGAGAAGAACATAATTAGATGGCGGGCGCTGTCGGAAAACGCTTTGTGACATTGAGTGTGGTATTGTTCCTGATGACTCAGACATTCCTTATATGTTGCATGGTTATTCCTTATGTCGTTAAGAAGGGGACAGACACCATCGAAAATATGCTTGACACATTTATCCATGTCCAATTTATTGCCCTCTTCAATCAGAGTTTTGGCCAGCTCGCTACTTTTCGCGAAGCAATTTCTATGGTTGTCCCAGGCCAGTTGTTCCGTTTCATTGTCGCACTTTATCTTTTCCTCTTAAGATTAATCAAGCAATCATTTGAGCAAGGCTATTTAAGAAACAACTTACTACAAAGGCCGTATGTGAAACTCAACTTTGCCACTCTTGAACATTCTTTTTCTTGGCAAAATGAGCCGGCAACAAAAATAGCCAAACAAAAAGAAATTGATAATATCATTTTGACGAAATACTCTTGGTTATTTAATTTTAATTAATTAGTATCTAATCTGAAATCAATATTAAATACAATTCTTTTGTTTGAATGAGCAAGCTGAATATTTAAATTTTATTTGTTCTCGCTGGGAATCTAGGAAAACTCCTTTGAAAGGAGAGACAGGTGTCATCAATGAGGTAATTATTCTTGGCTTTTGAAATCAATATAGAGATATACTTTTGTTGTTTAAACAGAAGTTGATTCGTTAAAATATGTAATTGATTTCAATAAAATTAAACTTGATCAATTCTAAACACAATATACAATTTATGCAATAGTTTAATTTGGGTATCTAGGAAAATATGATTGAATTCAATTCCATGTAAGGAAAGGTCAAAGTTTAATGATGAACTTTATTCAAAAGAAGTTCAATTGTTATCTTGGAACTATGTCTTTATTTTTGTTTCAAATTTTCAATTTTGATTTTTATCTTTCAACATTTGTTTGAATAAAAATAATTCTTCTCAATTTCCGTGAAGAGAACATATTTTCAATCTAGTAAATATTTTAGAAATTAACCTGTTGCAATTTTATTTTCACCAGTTTATTGCTAAAAGAGTTTATTCAAAGCCAGTACATTTTTCAATTGGATCATTCTTCTCGATCAACTCCTTCTTAGCCTCCATGCATTTGGCCATATCCATGAAGGTGTTCTCCTGGACAGCCTTAATCAGGTGTTCCTTAGCATTCAGTTTGCATTCGTGAATATCCCCTTTGTTTTTGACTTCTTTGAGGTCAGCGTTTGTCTCAATCATACAGTTCTTAATCGTATGAAACGCTTCCTTCTCTTCATTCAATTTGCACTCAATTTTTGACTCATCAGCTGTAAAATAAACAGGGTTAAATATCCCCAAGATCAAAATTAAACTAAACGATCCATTTAATACGACCTACCACAAATAATCTTGGCCATATGCTCCAAACCAGCAGACAATTTGTCATCTGTTGACAGACAAGAATGGAGAGCGGCCGCAGCATCTTGGTACATGACCATACACTCCCCATACTTGTCTGTATTATCGTGGATATCCTGGACAATCTTGCAAACACTAGCGCCTACCTCTTTGACACATTCATCAGGCTCTAATTTGTTACCAGATTCAATCATTTGTTTTGCCTCTTCACTACTCTTGGCAATGCAATGTCGGAATTTGTCCAGGAACTCCTCTGCAGTCTCATTTGAACAGTGAGTCGCTTCGTCTGCAATTGATCAAGATAACTAATTTGGTAATGATTTCAGCAAGGTAAATAAATACCGCAAAACAGGATTGAAAAACCCATTTTTGTGTCATCATTGCAATCCTCCCCACAGAATGAGCCTGTGATGAAAATTACCAAGCAAAACGTTATAAAATAAATCATTATTGATCCTGTTCACAATTTTCAATCTTGTTAAAAGTGAATCAGAAGATAAAATAAAGAAAATTTAATTTAAATTAATGTTAAATATAAAACTTTTTTTCAAACCAATTGTTTCAATAAATTTATTCGAATAACAATTGTATTGCAATTAAACTCTTTGTTATGGCTTTCCGTCTGCTTAAACAAAAATGAGTAAACATGTTTTGAAAGATATCAAATTAACCATGTTTAAATTAGAATATTATGTTTGATAATGATATTTAGCTGCATCAAAAAAAACATCTAGTTAATATAAACAATTTTCAGCTGAATCAACAAAAGACAGCCTTTTGTCATGGTGAATTTAATTCAAAATTCTACCAACTCTTACCATGCTGATTAAACACTCAATTCACGTTTGAATTTAATTGAAAAATTATTAAGTTTTAATAAGTTATCAAAAATGAAATAGTTCATTTTTGTCGATCTTTATTCTGGGAGAATAATTCAAATTCCAAATGACTTAGATTAATTCTCAACAAGATAAATTCGCTTTCCTAATTATGCAGGATGCAAACAGTTATTTTCTTCTGCCAATCAATAAGATTATACACTGAGCTAGCTAATTTATATAATCATATATAATTTGCATCACATTAACATTTATTTTTATATCGAATCAATTTATCAAGTTCCAATTATCAATAATTATAGACCTTGATCACCAGCAGTGATGTCCAAGGTACCCGACCTCAGGGGAGGGGGGGGGTACCTCGGTGAAATTTTTCAGAGGGAGGGGGTAGCCCAATTTTTTTCGAGGAAAAAAATCAAAGGGGGGACCAAAGTAACATTTTTGCCGGCCAAAATTCTGTCGAGGGGGGGTAGTGGGAGAACTTTTCCAAAATTTTACCTTGGTCCCCTATTTGCACTTTTTTCCAACTTTCAAAATTTTTGCGACCTTTTTTTTTTAGGTCCCAAATTCCAAAATTTTCCTACTTTTTCCCACAAAATCCAACAAAATCATAGGGGGGGGGTCCTCAAAATCTCACATTTTCTAGGGGGGGTCCAATCAGACAAAAATTTAGGGGGGGTTTTGGGCTATACCCCCCCTTGGACATCAGTGGTATAAGAGCTTTAGGCGCGTAAAGGATGTCTTTTACGAGTTTGTAGTGTCGGAGCTTTGGGTTAATTATAGACAAGAATTTTATTCGTTAGACAAGTGTTTAGTTTATTTTGAAAATAACTTTTTGGCACAACTTTTCGCACAGATATGACTCAGATTAGAGCTCAGAATATAAATAGAAATCAAAATGTGTTTATTATTTAGTAGTAATCAATCGATTGCTCTGATTTTGGTGACAATATTGGCGACCACTGGCCACACATGTAATCAGTACAACAGTGGAATGCATGCCTGTCTGCACAGATATTTAGAGAGAGACTTCTCCACAATCGAAGATCTCATCCATAAGGCGCCGTACAGTCAAAGGAGTGGTCAGATAGTGTTAGACCAGAGGGTGCTCAACGACTTGTGCAGTAATTTAGTTGAGTTGAAGGACTGCTATGAAAGCTATTTAGACAAATGTGTCTCTTATGTGAACTTTTCGCACCTGAAGCGCATCATAACGACCATCGATGCCATTGGCGAAGAGCTGTGCGCTAATGACAAGACTGGTATCAAACAGTTGATTGAAAGCGGATATTGTATTGAAGAGACGCGAAAAGCCATTCACTGCAATCAAAGCCTTGTTTATGACAAAGACTATCTCAAGTGGCCATTAGTTGTGCCAAAAATGTTCCGCTTTGAGGTCGGCGTCGAGGCATGCATTCCATTGGATGAGTTCCGAGACTGTCTGTCCTCTGCCCTCAGAGTGAAGTGCGAACCCGAAGCCCTGACCTTTTGGAATAACTCACTCAGTCTTCTCATTAATCAATGGTGTAATTCATCAAAAACATTGACTTTACAACCATTGACTATATTCTTGATTCTGTTCAATATTTTTGTTTGTAATTCAATTCCTAGTTTAATATCTAAACAAGATTATTTTGCTTGATCATATTTGAATAGGAAGCTTATATGGAAGTACTTAAAGGGTGATATTTAATACCAAGATCATTTTTCAATACGAAATACTCTTCGAGTTTAGATCTATTTTCTGAAGGAATTTGTTTAACAATTTTGTTTGAATTATGTTTTGCTTTAAAAACAAATATCTTATAAATTGTTTACTTATTCTGAATAATGTGTTTGTAATAATCGAGGCAAACATTTTCGACAATTTGATAGTCGATCCGAAAACTTATTATTCAAATGATTTAATCAAAGAAATTATAATTAATTTTCCGTTTAATAAAACGCTAAATATTTCACTTGAAAACTATTCCCTCGATTGCGACCAAAACTGGGAAATTCTGGATAAAAAATGTTTATTCAATGGAAATATATTCACTATGGATAAGGAATGGGTCGGCAGTGCTATTCTGAGCGTCTGTCCCAATGATAATCATATGGTTTGTAATTTAGATTAAAAATTAGAGCGAAAGACAAAAGAAAAAACCTATTTTTGAAAATCGTCTACCATTTGAAGGCAGGTATTTTCCAAATTGGTTCAGATATTTATTCGCTGACACCAAACGATTACAACAAAAGTCATACAAAAACAAAATTATGGCAAACAAGAAGAATAAGATCACTTCAGACACATTCGATCCAAAGAATTCCCATTATTACTGAAAATAAGGGCTTTTGTGGAAATTCCTTTTGTAAATTTATTCTTAGACTGACCTAGAACAATTCAGTTAATTCTATTTTTATCAGTCCCACAAGTAAACCCAATTGACCGGATAGTTGTGGAGGACGACCCAAACGTGAATTTCGGGAACGCAACCATTTCTGTGGCCATTTCGGTGGACGAGAAGCTGTTCAAAGACCGGTTCCAATCGGATATGAAGTTAACCACAGAGTTTGTTGTCATTCATATGGCATACCTTCAGAAACAGTTACTTCACTCGAATCTGAAGAAACATATTTTAATCCGTTTAGTGATAACCCGGTTAACAATTGCGCCATTTTATGACACACATCTCTGGGATAACTATATTTATTTGGATAAATTTTGTGCTTGGTCATATCAGTTCTCTAAGAAAAATAACGAGGAATCGTTAGTTCATCTTCTCTTCTCGGGGTAATACTTATAATCAAGCTTATTTCAATTGACAATTCAAATTGAACTAGATCAAACTTATGGTATAACGATAAGAACGAGATTTCGACTAACATTCTTGGCCTGACCTACACAAGAAGGTTGTGTCAGAGGAGAAGTTGTGTTACTGTTGAGTCCGTTTATGGCTACACTTCTTTGCATACATTAGTCCACGAGTTTGGACATAAGTATTGAAACCATTTTATAAGAATTTAAACTAAAGTTCAATCAACTAAACCATAGTTTGGGCGCACATCACGACGGGGAGGAAACCTATGGCACAACAGAGTGCAGTCCCCACCGTTTTATAATGTCCTGGTCTATAAGTATGGGAAAGAGTTCTTGGTCTGAATGCAGTCTCAAACAATTCAGGAAATACTTCCTCTCTTTAGACCGGAGGTCAGACCTTAAGAGTTATTGGCTTTCAATTAATCGTTTGTTTTCAGTGAAGACAATACTTTGAAATGTCTTCAGATTAACGCCACTCCTGTTAGCCCTGATCTGGAGATTTTAAAGGAAAGGGCTATTAACCCTGGTCGCTATTACACACCTGACCAACAGTGCAGACTTGTCTTCGGCTCAAACTATAAGAGTTATTCGGTTAATGACGTCAGTCCTCAATAAGTCGACAATAAGTGACTCTAAAATAATTTTGCACTCATTTTGCAGAACATATGTTTGGGACTGAAGTGTAAAAACCCTTTCTTTGTCTTTTCCACCGCCGGAGCCTTTGAGGGCACAGAATGTGGACCTAATAAGAGATGTGATCGCGATATCTGCAGACGACCAGCACTTCTCCAGGGATTCCCATTAATGTGATTAACGATTAAACGACAGAAAACTTGTTTTTAAACAACCAATTGATTAACAATTTATTTAATTTTCAAATTTTAGGTCAATTTAGAGCTCAAACTAATTAATACTAAAAAGAGAATTAAATTTTAATCTAATTTACAATAAATTTCAAGAAATAAGACAATTATTTGCAGCGATTAGTTCCGGATTTTCTTCTCTTCTTCTTTGGGAATAATCCTCAACTCTTTGACAAGCCAAGCAGGGTGCTTTATTGGCGTCTCCGGCAGACCCTTCTGTCGCCGATATTCTTCATAGTTGGGTCGGATCCGCTCCACTTGTTTTCCGGGAGCGACCGCACAGTAAACCAAATAACCACTCAGTCCGACAATCATCGCACGGATTAAGGGCTTCATTATTAGATTACTTGAGTGAAGAACATTCTTGAGGTCATTGGCGGACATCTCTCGACACTATTTAATCGGTTATTATTTTAATTAAAATCTTAAGACAAATGTTATTTATATCGGATTTTTGTAAACAAATTGCAATCAAAACATTGAATTAAATCTATAGCTTTAAGAGAAATAAGGTTTAACTCAATTAAGAGTTTGTCTCTTTATTTTTCTTGCTTTCAAACGAGTAATGTTTGGTTTGACTTTTTATTTAGTTGAGCTCTATATCAATATAAGCCATTAATTGAATCATAATATCAACGAATAGCGACATCTTTTGGCAAATAATTTCAGAGTTTATCAAAATTTTTAATTTTTGATTAATTTTAAATAAAAATTTGAATAATTTTGTCATAAACTTTGATATTAAACTGTTTTTACTTTTCCCGATCAGTTATTTTCTCATATTATTACACTAAACCACTTTATAGCTTAGGTTCGAGTTGTACCTTGGTCATATCTCAATTAAAATATGCGATAAATCATAATTTAAAATAAATTTGTTAGAAGACAATTAAATTAATTGTTCTATTGTTTTAATTTGATTTATAATTCGCTCATTTAATTCAGAACAAGATTAACATCTTTTATATTAAATGAAGAAAAAGAAACGTTTTGTAAATCAATTAAAAATGAGTTTTATTGCACAGAATAATGAGTTATTCCCATTCAGAACAACTCAATAAAAAATTGAAAACTATTTGCAAATGAAAAACACTTTAAAAAGTCTGAGAATTAAATCCGATATAAATACAAATATGATTTGAGGAACAAAATCGATATAAAACATAATTAAATACAGAACTAAATTACAATCAATTGGTGTCAATGCTATTAAATAAGAGGATAGCCTACAAAGGAGTGATTCATATCGGCTCTGACTTTAAATTAAATCAAATTTAAAGCAAAGTCTGTAAAAAATGAAGAATTTTAACATCAAATGTGAGAAACGCTCGAAATGTTTGATAAGAAATATCGCGAAAAAATATTTCATAAACTCTTTCAGTGATTTCTTTGACTTCAGATTTGATGAAAAATTAATATTAAATATGAGATCAAATCTAAAACTAATGATGTATTAGAAGCTGAAGTCGTATTCATCCTCAGAACCGATGATAGGAGAGGGAGGACTGAAAGCCGGCATACTTTTAAACTTTCGCTTCAGTGCTTTCTTCATAATGGATGTGAGGGCCGCGTCTTCCGGCGAAGAGATGTCTATTTCATGAGATTTCCAGTGAGTGAGAGGAGTGCCTCCCGGACTACGACGAATAGTAGTGGATCTCAGCTGTCCTTTTCTATTGATCAGATCAGTTGATGATGGCTTTGGTCTCTTAGGATCGAGTAGTTTAAGGCTTGAGATCTGGTCGGGGGGCAGGACTCGAGTCGCTTTCAAAATGCTCTTCTGGACCTCCTTTGAGATCATTGCCGGCGCCGGTCCACAGAATGGCATCGGTGGGGGAGGAGGAGGCGGTGGAATCGATGATGAAGGGGGCGGCGGAGGTGGAGGATTGGCCTCGACTGATGAACCTCCAAGATGTTTCTTCGACTTAAGATCTTCGAGTTGTCGCTGAAGAGAAACCAATTGATTTTGAAGAGCGATTATCTTCTGTTCATTTTTGTCCACACGAATGGTTGTGTCGTTAAACGAGTTGTCTTTCTTTGAGTCTTCATTTGAGACCAGTTTAGACCAAAAAACATAAAATCCAAACACTTTTCTGACAAACTTTTTATACTTTTGTCCGAATATTAGGCATAAAATTGTGTTCATTATTGAGAACATTAGACTCAATGACTTCAGAAAAAACATTTTATAACAAATTTTAAATAATTGTTATTATATTCAAATCAAATAATTGAGAAATAAATAAAAACTTGAAATCAATATTTGAGAAAAATAATGAGGAAAAGGACTAAAAATTATTCAAACGTTGAGTCAATTGCTTTGAAATTCAATGTCAGAAGTTTTGGTAAAATTTCACTTTAAATAAGCGTTAGATTTGAGGAATAGATTAAATCAAGAGATCAGTTAATGTAATGCAAAACAATGAAAGCAAAGGAACAGCAAAACATGTGGTGTGCCGTCCAATACTTGAACTGCCCTTTGATATCAGTCACATGTCTGTCCATTCCTGTCCCTCTCGTCCCAGATTTCAAATTTTGTGATAACAAGTGCTAATCCCACCCTTCCTTACAGAGAAAAATATTATTCAAACTTTTAATTTTAACGACTATTCTTTCTGTAGATTAAAATAATAGATAATTTTTTTCATTTGAGAGAAAAAGTAATCTAGGAAAGTTTGCAAATTTTTATCTAAAAATTACATTAATATTAAAAAATTGTTGACATATTTGAAGAAAATATTTGAAACCTATAATTCTGCTCAAAATTGATTTATTAAAATACTCGGATGAGTCATTGAGTCATTAAAAAATGTCAGGTCCTATTTTAAAAGCAAAGAAATGTCATTAATCTTCTGCAAATCAATAGCTTCAATAACAAGGTTATCCGGTTTAACGGAAAATATACACTTTTACTGAAAATGAAGAACAAAATTGAGTTCAAATAAGATATGGAAAAGAAAAATGTATTTATTGTTCTATTATATGAGACCAAGATTATCCGTTATACAGTGTATTAGACACTGAATTACACCTTTTAATGAATTATTCATGAAATCTAATATAAAAATGAATTTTATTGCACAGAATAATGAATTATTGACAATAAATAGTTAAATATTATTAAGTTTTCAAAAATATGAGAAACAGTTTTGTTTGAAAATTGAATTCAATATAAATACAATTATTTGAAAAAAGGATAAAAACATAATTAAATACAAAAATAAATTACAATCAATTGGTGTCAAACGCTATTAAATGATAGGAATGGCTATAATAAAGGGCTTCATATCGGCTCTGACTTGAAATTAAAAATGAATTTAACTCAAGTAAAGTCTTTTGTGAGAAATTCATGAAAATTATTACAAAACACTCGAATTGTTTGATAAGAAATATCGCGAAAAAATATTTCACAAACTCTGAGCGATTGCTTTGACTTTAGATTTAATTAAAAATTATTTTTCGAAAATGAGATCAAAAGAAAGAACTTATTTATGTGTCTGAAGATTATATCGTATTCTTCCACTTCAGAAGTGAAAGACTGGACTACTTTTATGGCTAGAGGTGTGTCTTCAGGCGAAGACATATCGATGACTATTTAATTACGGCGAAAACCATTCGGTTATATAATAAATATTTACAAATAAATTATTAACGTTCACACCGTTTAAAATACTAATAAATTAGTTACTATTAGATTATTATTTAATAGTAATCAAGACTATGCAAATGACCAGGCTACGTTTTGCGGAACTCCGGTCTGTTCCTCAGCTCTTCGACTTGCTTTTGAAGCGAAAATATTTGGTTCTGAATGGCCAGGAAGTGCCACTCGACGGTACTGGTCAGCGCCAGGTTCTTCTCTTCAGTCCTTTCCAAACGAAATTCAAATGATCTTTGATGTTTTGACTCTTCGTTTGAGATCAGTTGCGATGCGAAGACACTAATGACAGAAACCTTTCTCATAAATCTCTTGTATTTTTGTCCGAATATTAGAGATAGAAATGCGTTCAATATTTTCTCCAAACGGTATTTCACAGACTTCTTGTACTTCAACTCTTGAGGTGAGACCAGATCTGAGGCGAAGACATAGATTTCCAATACTTTTCTCAAAATATTTTCATACTTTTTGCCAAATATAAGACACAAAATCGCATTAAATATGGAAAACATAAGAAATAAAAACTTCGCGAAAACCATAATCAAAAACAAGAATTAAAACGCTTTTAATCAATATTTTAAACCCTTTTAACTGAAAGATGAATAAAAAAGTTAATTAATATTGAAATTAATATTTGATGTGAATTAATGGGAAAAACGAACGAAAATGAAGAAAATATTTAATTCATTTGATTTGAATTTCAATGTCAAAAGTTTTGGCAAATTCTTTCAGACGACAGCTCTTTAAATAAGCTCTGGATTTGAAGTACTTTTAGAATCAGGAGATTAAATGAATTCATATAAATGTTATTATTAACTTTTATAATATAATTGTGGTGTGCCGTCCAGTGGCCTACCTGTCTTATCAGTCACATGTCCATTGGTTTGCCCTTTTCGACCCAGATTTCTATTTTGATGAAAACAAGTGGTGAACCCAACCTATCGTTTGATTGTTGGAAGTCTTAGAATAAAACTCAGTCTTCAAAGAGTGTAAAGTCCTCTGAAGAGACGAAACGTGTTTTGGATTATTGAAAATTTTGCTCAAAAAACAAAATCTTTAGGTATCGACAGAATAAGTATTCATTAGATAAGAAACTCATCAAAAGTAAGTCTTTAATGATTTTAATATTAATTATTGATTAATTTGCTTTTTAGACCATTTAATTAGTGTATTAACTTGCAAAATGTAAAATTGTTAAGCCAATGAAAAATTTTCCTATTTTTTCTACAATTAATTTTATGTTATAAATACAAGCAAGGTTAAAATAAATCAAATTAAGTGAATTGCAAAATATTTTTCAATTATAAGTAAACGAATCCTATTTGAAAGACATTGACTTAAATGATGAGCCAATGCCTGTTCAGAGACTGTGCAATATTTTTTCTAACAAAGATGAGTTTGTCAATGAGGGTCTGATTATTGATAGATCGCCTTGCAAGTTATAAATAATCAGAGATTCAGTTTAAAATTAACCTAAAAAGATAATCTAAGTTAGATATCTCTTGAAATACTTTTTCTTCTTATTTGAAAACATAAATTATCAAGATTACAGTCTGGTTTGTGAGTTTGGTCGTTCCTACTTTTGATTTATTGTATTCTAAATTAGTTGAGAACTCAATCCATTATTGTTTTTATATCCAATTAAATCCATTATAACTTAATTGTCAGCGATTTTTATTCAACTCTTTCAACAAATGATTGACGAAATGCGTCAAACAATTGAGAGGTTTTCCAGAAATACCCCATTAATTGAAA
This sequence comes from Punctoribates punctum, assembly GCA_034698165.1. Lineage (NCBI taxonomy): Eukaryota > Metazoa > Arthropoda > Arachnida > Sarcoptiformes > Punctoribatidae > Punctoribates > Punctoribates punctum. The sequence goes on along the minus strand of JAQGBD010000299.1, from coordinate 4,521 downwards.
TCAATTAGAGAAAAGTCTTTTGTTTTGTTGATTTGTTAATTGACATCACTTCGGGAGCGATTCCAATCAGGTTTAACGTCAGAGACGGACACTCATATTGGAGAAAGGGAGGGAACCTTAGAGAAAACTTGGGATCAGTGATGTGGTTGTGATGTGTTTGAGCTCACATAAGCACAGCTCACAGTTGCACACCTTGACAGGACTGCCCTATTTATTGTTTCTTACCGTACGAACTGAAGGTCTGTTCCGAAGAGCTGTTTGAAGGACTAAACAATTTTAGAAATAGTGAAAAGTCTTTTGGTCTGTACCTCCGCTTCAATAACTTATTATAACATGTGATAAGACGTTAGACATTCAACGCCAGGAATCAAATAATAATAACTTTACTCAAACTTTTTTTCTTTATGTTTGGCTCAGTTTTTCACCAGAATTATAATTAGTTTTCTTTCGTTTCTTCTCTTTTTTCGATTCAAGTTTTTCGTTACGCATAGAAAAGGTTTATTAAAATTATATATAAATCGATTTCAAATGCATTTTTCAATTGTATTCAAAGATTGTATTTTATTTCAACACTTGAAGTGTGTTCTCAAAAGTTTTGTTAATACTATTCACTGAAAAGTTTTAAAAATAGTTTCCGTGAAAACCGACTAAAGTTTTCTTCGAATAATTTATTGAATCCATTGATTGATATAACGAATCAAATATTGTGTTAACATTTGTTTCAATATATTGTTGTTGTTGTTTGTGCTCCGAATAAGTTCTCAACGAAATCTATTTCACAACTTATTTGTTGTCATTAAATAATAATAATTAAGAAGACTTTTTATATCAGTTTCAGACTCCTCTGGATTTGTAAACAAGTATTTCAAAACTTGAGTACATTTTTTAGTTCAATGTTAAGAAAGAAATGCCGCAAAACAAACACCTAAACTATTATGGATTTTTCGGGTTATGGGTCGCCGTAAGTCATCTTTTAATTTGCATTTCTCTTCGTTTACTTTTTTATTCACTTTTCCTATGAATACCTGATTTGAATAATTTTTACAACTTTTTCACTCTTTCTCTCCAAATATTTCTTATCATAAGATCTAAGAATCAATTTTCAAGTTCATTGAAAATATCGCTAATATTGGAAAATATTATTCATTTGCAGACAATTTTTTAATTGTAGGCCTCTTTATCTGATCAAAATGAAAGAGCCCTGATCACGCCTACTCAAATTCAGAATTCATTGAAAATATAATTAGAAAATAAGTAAATAGTGATCAATGACCATGTAGATTCAATTGTCTCAAAAAAGATTCACTAAGCTTGGCATTGAACACTGAGAAATAGGAACTTGTTATTCATAACGGCTTCGAATGGCATTGTATTCATAACTTTGTGTAATGAATATAACTGTCATATAATGTAATAATTCGTTAATGAATTTGAAGTCCACATCGAATACGAATCAATTGTTTGCTTAACATTGAACTTGATATTGGATTCCTCCATATTATCGATCATAACTGACTCTTATTAACAAAAATGACTTTGATCATTATATAATTCAATGAAGCTTTTTATTTTAAATTATTATCAAAGCTAATTGAAAATTCTTCAAGCTAATTAATAATAATTTGAAAGGAATTACACTTAATTAACCATGTAATTCATTATTAACTTTAACACCAATTTCACAAAATGGTGTGATATTTATAATGAGCATGCTAAATATTTTCCTTTCACTCTTAAGATTATTGAACTTTGAATTCCAAGTTTTCTTTTTCCTCGACTATTGACTGACTTTTCAAACACTAATTTCATTGAATTGAAAAAAATTCTGAATATTTGTAACAAAAAATTAATTTTAATTACAAATCAATAGCTGCTGTCGTTGGCGTCATATTTCGTATTATTCACCCGGAGTTGTGTTGAACAGGACTACAACCAATTGGAGTACATTGAGATCAGCGGAACAATTGTCGGCACAATTGTCTGTGTTTTAAGCGTTTTCAATGTCGCCGAAAGACTTTACGGCCGAAAATGTCTTTTCTATTCCGTAAGTCAAGCGTTCGGTCACTTATTCAGAGTTCAATAATTAAGTATGGCTTGAGTTCAACGCACAATAGGGACCGGCTCTCAACCGGTCTGATTCGGTATTAATGGGGTTCCCCTACAAAACTGCCATCAGATCTATATTATCCTACAAAAAGAAAATCCTTTTTTATTTTTCCGAATATTTTGAAATAAATAACCTGGAAACGTGACCTGCATCGTTAACGTCCAGACTATTACAGACTGATATGACCAAGTCTATATAGTGAAATAACCATCCTTGAATCAAGGACATTCTCACTGAAAGGATATATTTTAATCCTTTCATTAAGTTATAAACAAGGAAAATTTTAGCAAATTTGTTTTAAATTTATTTTTTGGTGATTCAACATTTATTTTCTTTTAAATTCCATTTGATTTTACCTTGACAATTTTAAATTTAACAATTATGGAAAGTTTTCAAAATCTGATCACTCTATTTGAGAATTTCGGAGGTTCTTCACATCGAGAAAGAATTTAACAACTTTTGGTCATCTATCAAGATTAAAAACAAATAAAATTTCTAACTTATCAAGGACTTTAACCTGAAGAGGTTTACGTAGATTGAAAATATTAAGATTCTCTTTTTTATTCAATCGTAAAACTAAACTACCATGTCAATTATTCAGTTTTACGTCACAAAATAGGTTTATATTGACCTAGTATTTGAATTTTCGTTACAAGATTCAATTTTTAAAATAATTATTAAATTATACTGATTTCTCTCGTGTTATTCAACCAAGTTGGTACTTTGCCAACTTATATAGATTAGAACTTGCTAAAACGAGAAATTCTTCAATTTATACATTCTTGAGATTGCAAACACTGAGTAATTATGATTTATTCTAACAGATTGTGTCCTCGATATCTCTGTTTGGGTTCGTTATGGTCTACGGTTCGTTCAAAGCGATAGTCGAGAGCTGTACGATACAGAAGTACTACGAAAGGAACTTTGAAATGCTTAAGAACAGCACCCGATTCAAGTTCGACGAGACTGAGGTCGACAACTGGTTCCAGAGAAAGTATGGCCACAATATTGTTCTCTTTGTATTCAACTTTTCGTCTGCACTACTCTTCTGGACCATTGCCTACACATTCCGGCGACGGCTCTGAATCAATGTCTGGTTTTGTTTATATTTATTTGTCTTTTGAACACAAATTACATGTTTAGGAGTCCAACAAATTTATATTTATTTCAAAATAAACTCTCATTTATGCAAATATTAAATTTCTCATCAAAAATAATATTGCTCTAGGACATTTACATTGAATTAGGTTTTTTATTTTCATTCTTAAATAAATATTTGCTGAAAACAATTGAAATACAAATGAAATAAAAATATTTTCATTTTCTACACTTTAATTAATTTCATTAATAATTTAATGTTCCTGGTTGGAATTCCAAGTGTTTAATTAACCATGGTTATTTGATATACGTTTGAACACATATTTGTAAAATTCCTAACATTTCCTTCTGTTTCAGTCAATCAAATAATTGTTATGAATCACCAAAAATCGATCGAAAATATAGTCCAAAGATTGAGAAAAAGGTTTTTGATTGAAAGAGAGGTCAATAAAGAGCTCTACCATGAGTTGGATGTGAGTCGTGTCCGGACAGACGACTGGCAAATAGAGAGGTTTTTCCTACTCTATGACAATGAAGACAAAGCCTATGAAGCGTTTCTCAAAGCCATCAAATGGAAGAAGTCGTTCGGTATTCATGAGAGGACTGATCAGTACTTTCCTAATGAATACTTTGAATGGAGTGAAACACATAACTACGGACGGGATAGAGAGGGCCGACTCATTATATGGGAAAAACATAAAAATGATCGCAATATTCTTGAATTAAAGCTATTGACCAAACAATTCATTGCTCATATGTTTGAGAAGAATGACACGACTGAGCACAAGAGGGGCTTTACTATCGTTTCTGATATTAATGGGGCCTCACTCATCAATTTAAACATGGAGGTCATTAAATTCAGGATTGAATTGAACCAGTATTACCCTGGTGCATTAAAAAGAAACATAGTCGTTGATTTGCCACTAATATTGAGCAGTGCTGCCAAACTCATTCTATCATTCAGTGACCAGACACTAAAGGACCGAGTACACTTTACCAAACGCAAGGATTTAAATAAATATATGGACGCAGAAGTGATTCCCGTAGAGATGGGCGGTAACCGAAAGGCCAAAATGTTTTTACCCGAAAACCTGAAGACAATGAGAGAGTTGTCACGAAAACTCAGTTTAACTGAGAAAGTCGTTAAAACCTATTATCAGAGTTTTGGGCAAAAATATTGACTTAAGCCACAGATAACCATTAATTTAATTATATTTTTGCTCAATTTATCGCTTTATTGTAAACAACATCTTATATAATATAAGAATAAAAATATATAACATGCACAATTTTGTTATCAAATATCACTGATAGAT